>VYZT01014587.1:146342-188058 GCA_013400735.1 Pomatostomus ruficeps | reverse complement strand
CCCCCGGCGTGCGCGGGGCCGGGGCGGGGCGCTGGGGCCGGGGGAGGGACCGGGGACAAAGCGCTCCCAACGGGACTGTGGGGGGAATGGTCGCTGTGAATGACGAGGATGCTCAGTGTCCTCCCCCGGCGTCGCGAATTCAGGGGTCAGTGTCCTCTCCTGGTGCCGGTGTTCTGCCCCGGTGCCGGGGTCAGTGTCCTCGCCCAGTGTCCTCCCCAGACACACAGTCCCAAAGAGGTTTGGGACCTGCCCCCACCCCCGCATCCTTTGCCGACTGCTCCTCGGGGCTGGGAAGGGTTTTCCAGGGTTTCGGCGGAGGGAGGTTCCCTGTCCCCACACAGGCTCGTGCAAAGCCGCAGCTGACGAACCCCGACGTTGGTAGTGGTCTCTATTACCAGCCACGGGGAATTCCGAAATGCCCATGACAAAGGCTGTGACTGCAGCTTCCCGTTCGCAGGCCAGAAACGTGTAATTCAGCGTAACCCACCCGTGATGTAACCTTCCCACTCAGGGGAGTTCCCGAGCAGGCAGCGAGGACTATAAGAGTGGGACTCGGGCATGGGCTGGGCAGAAGCCATGGAGCGAGCCTGGGGAACTGCAGAGACCGAGACCGAACTGCCAGCCATGAAGGACAGCTTTTCCGTGAGTATTTACAGCCGGAGATGCATCACCCCAGGGGCTGGAAAGGAGCATGGGGCACCGCAGGAGGTGTCCTGGCCGGCGAGGATGTGCTCCAGGGACGGCATGGGATGGTAGGGAAAGCTTCTCTGGGACCAGGCTCTTCCAGGGCTCGCACCCATGCATGATGCTGCCCCATTCCCAGAACAGGAGCAGGAGAGGGGTGGCAGGGACTGTTCCCCCTGTGCTGGCTCTGACCAGGACTCACTGGGTTTCTCTGCAGGATGTGTGTCCTCACCAGCCAGGCCTGAAGTCATTTTCATTTCTTACCCCCTGCTCCCCACCTACGGTGAGTACATGGGGCCCCCGTGGGCAGAGCAGGGGTTGTGCCAAGGGTGGAGGGGCTGATCAGGGAGGGGAGGAGAAGCTCTGCTCACTGCAGGCCTGTCCTGCACCTGGGTTAGTGCTGAGGGAAGCAAAGAAGGTAAACAGTCCTTCCCTATACATCAGTCAGAGAGGTCCTCTGTGTCCCCAAGGTCCCTGGCTACTGCTGCTGTCATGCAGGTAACAGTTCTTCCCTCAGGAAGGAAGGTTACAGAGGTAACCATGGAAGGGAGGAGACCCAAGTGAAATGTGGAAGGATCAGTGCTGACACCAGCCCCACGAGCAGTGTGGGAACAGGGGAGGAACTTGCTGGAAGGACACTGTACAGAAAGAGTCTGACACAAACCATCCATGTTTTTTCCTTTCAGATAGCAGACGTGGACGGGGACCTGTCCCCGCCGTCTGCTTCCATGGGTAGAACCCACAATCCAGCTGCGAGATGAAGGATTGAGATCTCGCTGACACTTCCCTCTCTCCCTCTTGCACCACTTCCCTCCACCCACTGGAGGAAGCTGCAGCATGGAGCTGGCCCAGCCTTAGCCCTGCTGGGGAAGGAGGCAGGAGGGAGACGGGGAGGTCGGTGAGAACACCATCTGCTTCCAAGCTGGGGTGGGACACTTCTGCTGGCAAAGAGGAGCTCTGCTGTCCCCCTTGTCACAGGAGTGTTTCATGGTTGGGAGGTGCCAAATAACTCCCGTAAAATGCTGTCCCAGGTATGCTCTGCTTCACACTACCGATGGGACAGGAATTTTGGTATTTCTGCAACAACTTTACTGTCTGTCTTGTCCAAAACAACAAAATAAACAAAGCCGTGTCTACTTTGGAGAAGGGGTTTTTTTGGGAAACATCCTGGGGGAGGTGTGGGAACAGAGTGAGCTTTTCCAGCCGGTTTTAGGGAGCCCCAAAGCAAAGTCTCATTCTCTGAACCCCCTGCCCCTCATTTCCAGTTCAGTCACTCTTAAATGACCCAGGAGTCTCACAACTGGAGAAAAGGTATCACCTACCCTGGGAAGCCAGGCCAGGGTGTTTGGACTTAAAAATGTCAGTAAAATACCCACCAGCATCTGTTCTACTCCTCTGAAATGGCTGCAGCCAAACTGCTCAGAGACATGCAAGATTTTTAAACCTTCATAAGGTCTTTCAGTAACTGGACAGAAATAAGCATCCCTTCCTCACACCACAGTATTTCTGTTGGCAAAGTAACAAACCCAACCGGGAAAAAAAGGCGCTCTGTTTTATTGCCTAAAAGTGCCATCAGCCTGATGTCAGGGAGGGAAAGTCTCCACTGCTTAGCCCAAGGCACAGGTGAAGAGCAGACTCAGAGCTGACTGAAATGGGGCTGATTTATCCTGGTTTTTGCTCTGCCTTCCCAATCTCAGAGCTGAAGGTGCTTCTCCATCTGCTCCCTCAACTTGTATTTCTGAATCTGGAATAGAGCGCAGAGAGGAGGGAGAGAGACTCAGAGAGGAGCCAGAGCAGAATGCCAGGGCTCCTGCCCTGCCCCAGCCCCCTCATACCTTGCCTGAGACAGTGAGTGGGTACTGGTCCACAAACATAACATAACGTGGGATCTTGAAATGGGAGATCTGGAAAGAGAAAAACAAGGGCTGCACAACCCAAAAGGAACAGCCTGGTACTGTCAGGGCTGGGCTCTAAATCCATGGGCTTTCATCCACCCGTCCCCACCAGCCACTGGGTGTACTGGTCTGGAAGGAAACTGAGGACTGGGGACCCACCTTCCCTTTGCAGAAAGCTTTAATCTCTTCCTCGGTGCAGTCCTGTCCAGCCCGCAGTCGGATGCAGGCACAGATCTCTTCTCCCATCCTCGAATCCTTCACACCAACCACCTGGTTGGGACAGATGGACCATGTGACTCTTGGGGACATCCCTGGCCTCCCACAGGGTCTGTGTGCTGGCCCATGGCGTGTTCCCTGACCCCATACCACAGGCTGCTGGAGCATTGGGGCAACATGGACCTGTCGTCCCTCTGCTTCCAAAAAAACGGGGCAAGAGGTTTCGCAAACAACAAGGAGACTTGCTAGGCTGCCACGAGTGCTTTGGGATCTCCAGATGGAATGGCAGGGGAGGGATGAGGTTGAATTAAAGGATTATTTGAAACTCTTATAATCACAGATCAGAGTGGACCACTGACTGTGGCACCAGGAAATGGGCTTCCCAAGCCTGAGCTCTCTCCAAAGTTTGTTCCCACTATTCCACAAGAATTTTACTGTCATTCCCTGCCTTGAACCAGTATCTCAAACTCCTAGAGACACGTCGATCCTTTTGAGTCCAGAGCAGTAACATAAAGCCCTAGAAACCACATAAACAGGACTGGTTTGCAACCCATCTGCACTGGGACTGTTCCAAGGAGAGATGCTCGCCTGGCACAGGCAGAACTCTGACTAAATAACCAGTTTATTTACGGGGAAACTTTTCTGGCACAAAACCTGTAGGAGAACAATCCCAGCAGACTGGGAGCAGCTGCTCAGTCCTGGAAATCTCTGCTGTCTTGCAAAGGGGTGAAACAAAGTCTCACTCCTCATCTCCAGGGACTCCTTGGAAGAGTCTTCCTGGATATCAGAGTTGAGCAATTATCAGTAAAAACTGTCCTTCCAGACTGCTTTCTGAGTAAGAATTTCAGAGGGAGTTATGAAAGTGGACAGGCAGTTTAAAACTGAAGAATGACAGGCACTTTGCAGATGTGCAGCTGGAGCATGAGGGGATTGCCCCAATCCATATGCCCCATGCCAGCAGCTCTGCCTGCCCCTTCCATCCCACGAGCCTCTCCCTCCTCCTTGCCAACCAATATCACATGGAATTTGATGCTGAAAACAGGGAAAGACAACCAGGTTCCAAGCAGCAATCCCAGAAGCTTTATGTACAGGATTCCCAAAAGCAGCTGCTCACCCACCCCACCTCCTCCCACTCACCTGGACCTCCTCAACCTTGGGATGAGTGTGGAGGAACTGCTCAACTTCTGCTGGGTAGATGTTCTCTCCTCCCCGAATAATCATGTCCTTGCAACGCCCTATAATTCTGCAGTAGCCGTGCTCATCTAGGCTCGCGAGGTCCCTGCAATGACAACACCCTCCTAGTCCTGTCCCTGCTGGGTGGAAGGGAAGAACGGCTGGGTGGAAGGGAAGAATGGCTGATGCTCCCACCCAGCTAGGGTGGTATCCAGAGGATAATGGCTGAGGGGCCACCTGAACACGTGGAAGAGATCAAAGAGCTCCTGTTACAGGAATTGGCAGCACCCACACAAGCGCCAGGGTTTAGGGGAAAGGCAATTCCTGCGCCTGCTCTGTACCCCCACAAGTGGCAAGTGACAATCCTCCTCTCCAGGGACACTCAGCACCAAAGGCTCTGTGCTAAAAGCAGTTCAGAAGTGCCACAGACAGATCAGAGGGACAAACTGAGACAGTTTTCTATACTCTGGAAATCCCAGCCAAGCACTCCTATACACACCCATGCATCCCCATCCAGTGTCACCCTGTGAGCCTGGATGGGACGAGTGGGGCTGTCCCCAGACTCACCCTGTTTTGTACCACCCCTCAGCAGTGATCACTTCACTCGTCTTGGCAGGGTCATTCCAGTAGCCCAGCATGACACAGTACCCACGGATCTGAAGCTCTCCTGGCATGTTCAGAGGCACAGATTGCCCTGTTTCTGGATCCTCAATTTTTGCCTGGAAGAGAAGAAGGGCTTAGTTAGACACCACCACCAGACAGGGAGGATGGAGTGAGGTCTGCTGCTGGCAGAGGACCTGGAGCAGGCGGGGAAGGTCACGGTCACCTCTGTGTGGGGGAAGATGTATCCCACTGTCTCGGTTTTCCGTTCGATGCTGTCACTGGGGAACCCCATGAAGGTGACAGGGCTGTTCTCTGTGGTCCCATAGGCAACCTGCAAACACAGGAGAGGAAATGTGTCTCCAGGGGAAAGGGGATGACACAGCTCCAGGCACAGGAAAGACAAAGCTGGTTATGACCTTGGGGGAGAGTGGGGTCGGAGGAGGATGTTCTCCCAAGCCACTCAGGTCCCAGGAAGCCCTGCTGTGGATGGGGCCCTCCAGACACTTCTGCCAAAGAGTCTGGGAGAAACAGGAGCTAAAGCATCACTGCACCTGCCTGCCATGGCCTTCCTCACCTCCCTTACAGCCTCGGGACCACATCACCCACAACACTTGGAGTGTCATGTACTTTTGGCACCCCACCTCTATTCTTGGAAGATTCCAGGGTTCACCATCCTCTTTCCTAATCCCTGCTTTTCCAAGCCCTGTCCTGTTGACTCCACACCATCTCTGCCAGACACTGACTTTGCCTTGGTGCCCTTGCAGCCAAAAGGGGCTGAGTTCATCTTCCATCTCTAACAGCTCAGGGAATATAGGACATCACTTTGGAAAAACCCTGGAGCCAGCAGCAGCCTCCTGTGGGAGACAGCGTGTCCTGCAGCATTGCTGCTTGCTGCAGATCCTTTTGTGCAGACATCAGCCCCCGTAACCCTCATAAGGGCATCACGAGGCTGCTCAACGCTTGGCACAGCTGCCCTTACAGACCCAAAGCCTCACAGCGGGACAAAAGCTTCTTGCTGCTAAACCTCCCTCACCACTAATCCTGACGGCAGGCTCTGAGCCACCTCAGCTGAAGGTCACTTCTTCTCAGAGGAAAATTCCAGTGCTTTATGCCCAGCTCAGTGGCCCAGCTGAGGCAGTGGGAGCTGCACCAACAGCACCATCACTGGGATTGCTGCTACATCTCCAGCTCCTGGGAGCTGTGTTTCAGCAGTGGGAGCTGCTGGAGCACTGCTCTGGTGTCTCTAACTCACAGTAATGTCACCCCAGTAATGTCACCGGTGGCTGCTTTGCTGGGAGGGCATGGCTGTGACAGGGCCAATGTGGGAAGCATTTCCTCATTTCTCCTCCACTTCTCCAGACTGACATGGGAGCAGCTCTGACCCAGCAAATTGCCCTGGCACCCAGATCTGGTCAGTTCCTTCAGAGCAAATGCCCTGGTGTGCCTACATGGTCACGGCTTGGTCATGGTGCTCACCCAACTCCAGGCACTGTGCCCCAAATTAATGTGAGGCTTTGCAAAGGACTGTGATGAAGCACCTAAACAAGGATGAAATATCCTGAATGAGCTGAACACAACGGTGGTACAGTGCACAGCAGTGTGTAGTAGCACTGGAGCACTTGGCGCTTTTGGCTGCTTGGAACTGCTGCAGGATCTCATGTTGGGCACAGTCTGTCACAACGGCTGATGCTCCTGTTGACTGCACCAGGGTCAGCATGAATCCAAGCTGGAGCCTGCTTTTATCCAGGAATCTGGAGGAGAACTTCTCCAGGATGCTGCAGGGACCATCTGGTACAAACTGCTCTGTTCGCAGCCTGGCAGCCCCCAGGGAGCGGCTGTGAATAGGCTCCTGCTCCCAGACACAGGGACAACTTCCCAGCCGGGTGCAGGCCCACAGCGTCTCATGTTCAGACTGGATTTCTCTCCCACTCACTAATACGAGTCCTGTGGCTGGATCAAATGACTGACCAGACCCAAATCCAAGACCTTAAATACTTGTTAAAAATCCCAGCGCCTTTGTTTTTTTGTTTTCCTCAGCTGGATGAATTGCAGTGTTGGCCCTAGGATCCCAGCCAAGCCCTGAGTCAATCCTTGCTGCCTCTCTGGGTCGCTCCAGCAGTTTAATTGGATGCAGGATGATGCCGTGAGTGCCGTGGCTCACCAGGCTCCTCCAAATGCCTGGCACTGTGCCCTGTACCCCAAACACCAGCTATTGCTGCCTTGGCCTGTGGCTTGTCCCCATAAACACCCTCACACCCTCAGGAATGGCCTTCCCGACTGGTCCAGAGCGCAACACGGGTCTGAACCTGCAGCCCCTCAGCTGTTTCCAAATCACTGCCTTCCCCTGCCTGCACCAGCACATCGCTGTAGCCAGACACCAGGATGTTGACACAGATCTTTCCAAGATGTTATCTCCCTCTTAGGATGGTTTTCCTCAGCTGTATTCCCAGGATGGAGGCAGGGGATGGAGCAAACCCACTGCTATCCTTCCCAACCCTTATCTGACACGTGGAGCATCCAACATCTCCGTTGCCAGCAGCAGATGAAACAACACTGCCGCAAAACCCCCCACACCAATTTGAACTTGGAGCTATCCATGAAGATTCCTAGCTTTCATGACCCAAAGGGACACTTAGCATTATTCAGCCTTGTCATCTGGTGTAATTCAGTCCAGAAAACCTCACCCAATAATTTCAGCATCAGCTCCATAATTTCCACTGGATCTGTATCTGGTGTCAAAGCAAAGCTTTCCAGAGGCAAAGATTCCAGCTTGGACACTTGGCTTCGAGAGGAGCTACAAGAATACAGAATATAATTGACTGCAAAGCCTTTTTTTACTGTAGGACCACAAGTGACCCCCCCCAGCACCCAGATCAGTCCTGCCCTCAGTGATGACAAGGACAGCTCCAAAACAAACTGCTGCCTAACTTGCTCCTACCAACAAGAGATTCATTCTTTGTGAATCCCAAGCTTCTGTATAAACCAGGAATAAAAAGAACATCTTAGCGAGACTGTGTTTTTTAAAGCACATTTCCCAAACATTTCCTGCTACGGCTGTTCAAATACTGGTCACTGTGGAACAGGCAAAACAGCCTGAAGAGGGAAGCGTCTAAAAATTAAAAATAAAGTAGAAACAATCAGACTCCAGTCTCTTCAGTAAACATTTGGAAGGCAGGCTGATCTCGTGGGGACAGAGGGGACTCTGAAGACCCTGGATTTTTCCCAACTGTGCCGCTTATTTACTGCATTACTTGGAACAAGCCACATCAGCCCTGTGCTCCTTCGTTTTCCCCTGCATTCAACAGCAATAAAAACACCCAGTGCCTTCCACATTCAACTGCTGCTGAAAGGCTGAGATGAAAGGGCTGGGGTTTGTACCACCAGTACCCCAAGTGGGGTTACACTGGGTGGGACAGGAGCTGCAGGAGAGCATGAGGACAAGAGGACACCCAGCCCTGGACCTGAGCACAGCTCAGGGAGGATCTTCACACCCCTCCTCACCACCCTCTGCTTGTGCCATGCTGGAGGATGATGATGGCAGGGTTTGAACTGCCAAACTACAGCCTAAAGAAACTGAGCTTTGCTGAAGACAATATTGGCCTCGGAAAAAAAGCAGCAAATTGACCATGAAATAATAGGGATTTTCAGACTTCAAAGAGGGCGTAATGAACAACAGAAAGCAGACTGGCAACCCAAGAGATGTGCTCAGAGACCTCTAAGGGGCCCTTTGAACCCCTCTCAGTGTAACGTGCTGGATGGATCTAATTATCCCTAAACCCGTGCCGAGTGCGTCTGTCTCGGATATCTCCACCAGAGTCAACCCCAGCCCTTCCCATCACAGCCAGCTCCAAAACATTCTCAACTGAGCAACAACCTTCCCTCACTCAGCTGCTCACTGGCAAGATCACCCTAAACTTTTCTGTCCTCTGACAACATGCATCTCCTTGCTTTGGAGATATCATGCTATCCCAAATTGTATTGGAATATTCCTGAACCTTCAGGTCAACTTTGCTGCTGCAAAAAAACAGCTTCTGATCACATCCAGCCTGTGTCACACCAAGATCTCACTTCCT
The DNA here is from genome assembly GCA_013400735.1 of Pomatostomus ruficeps. NCBI lineage: Eukaryota > Metazoa > Chordata > Aves > Passeriformes > Timaliidae > Pomatostomus > Pomatostomus ruficeps. Next base: position 179,414 of record VYZT01014587.1, on the reverse strand, counting down.
TCCCCAGCAACAGTACCATCTTTGTGTCAAAAACGTCAGGACACAAACAAACAGGTCTTGCAGGACAAATCTCCAAGGGTGGCCACCCCGCTGGCATCTCTCCCCACCAAGACAGCTGCCAGACAGTCCCAGTTTGGACGTGGCTTAAGAAAGATCCCCAAAGTATTAGGTGCCCAAAGCACTTTCTTTGTGCGGTGGCACACAATGGTTTGTCCTCAGGAGGAGACCAAAAGGACAACCCAGTGTGCCCAGGCTGCGACTGCACTGGGAATGAACCTCCTGTTATTGCCCAGTGGGGACGAGCTGCTCCTCGTGGTCTGGAGTTAAAGCTGCCTCTCTTCTCTCCAGGCCAAGCAGAAGCCTTGAGGCTTGGAAGTATTTCCCCCATCCTGCCAGCAGTGCAGAAGTGCTGCCCAGTGGCAACCAGCAAAGACGTGGGCAGTTACTGGTTTATCCACAGTGTGATAAAAGGTCTTTGCTGTGCAATTAACTCCATCCTCCCTAGTGCTGGCGCCAATGCATTTGGGAAAAGTGAAATTAAAAGGAAAAAAATGAGAGGAAATGTACAAAGTGTCATGTGAAGGTACAAAACCACTGGTTTGGGGGTATCTCGATGTTCAAAGCTGTTGGAGAAGGAAACTCAGAAAAAATCTAGGGGCAAAGGTAACAGCCCTGTGGATTTGGAGAGCTCAGCTCCCACCAAACACACGGCTGGAAGTCCAGGATCTTGTTGCTTCCGTGCAGCATTTTAAATGCTCTCACAGGCCATTCCTACAGCTACAGAAACCACCTATGCCTCAGGTCCTCCCCAAAAAACAAGGTGGGGTGGCATGGGGAGGCCAAGGACAAGCAGGGAAGTGTCACCACGTGGAACACATTTCCCATTTTGAGAACAGAGGGGACTAATGGCTGAGGAGCATTGGGGAAAGTCAGAAGTCCTGCATGGATCAGTGGGGCTCCACAAGGGAAGAAGGCTCTGCAAAGCAGGACAAGAGCCCTGGCCAGAGCAGTGGGATGCTAGGGACCGTCTGGTGCCTCGCAGGGTGGACACAGCAGGGCTGGGAGAGGCTGTAAGGGCCGGGTGAGCATCACAGGAGAGGCCAAGAGCCTCCTCCAGCAGCTGCTGGAATCAGCAGAAGGGAGCGGTGGGTGGACGTCAATGGGGAGCCAAACTAGCAACAGATCCATGGGTGGAGGCCATGCTACAGTGGAAGAAAACCATCAGAAGGAAGGAGTGGACCCACCATCACCTCCTCCAGCTCAACAAGCAACCCCCACACTGCAGGGATGGGGACTCTTCAAACACTTCAAATAAAAATGGCAATTCAGGTCTGAACTCAGAGCCCGGGATGCCACTGCCAGGACCCTCAGGGGCTGCCTGAAGGAGGGGTAACCCAGGAAAGCCGTTGGGACCCCCCTTTGCCCACCCACCACTGCTCCTCGAACACTGCCTGGAGTGTACTCTGCCCTTGGGACAAATCCATGGGACACTGCAGAGCTTGCACCTTCTCCCACCCTGCTCCCGAGCCAGCACGCAGTGCCAGGGGCTCAGCTCCACAGGGGCACTCCAGGACACCCATTTCAGCAGGCTGAGCCCTCACCTGCAGCCAAAACGCAGAGGGCTGCACCCCAAGGCCAGCTACACTGCTGCCACTTCCAGAAGGTGATTTCAAGTCTGCACTGACACAGGAAACCAGATCTGGAGCTCCTAAAAGCTACAGAATCAGGTTTAAAAGAGTAATGGAATATTTTAACATGGAGCTGTTTTGATAAGCCAGAACTGTTCATACTTATAAAAATAGAGATTAAACATGGAAAAGACCATTTCCAATATTGTACCAAAACAGTTCAGACCTGCAGCAACAAAGAAACCCCCCAAATCTGTATTTATACTGCTTCAAAAACTGTATTTATTTGCTTAGCCCACAATGCCTCTGAGAAGGAGAGGAGGGGAGTCCAGCATCTGCAAATCACCAGGAATGTTTGCAGAGCTGTTAATCAATTAAGAAAGAGAGGGTGGCAGGATAATCCTGCCTCCTCTGCAATGTCCTCACGGTGCCGGTCCCAGGGATGTGTGAGGTAGGAGCTGGCCAGGACCCAGCTCGCCACGACTGCGGCACAGGGACACCGACACTGTTCCATTGTCACCTCCAGACTGCAAACCACCCACAAGCGGGACCCAGGCAGGCTTTTGAGGATGGCTGGGACATTTGCTGGCCAGTTGAGGGCTGCAAAACCCGGTGTGGGGAAGAGCAGAGCCGTCCAGCAAGCAGCTCAAAACACAAACAGTCAGGAGCCCGGGGAGAGGTGCCAGCTGCGGCAGATGCCAAACAGCTCCCACCACAGGAATGTGCTCACCGAGGCATGGAAATCAAAAAATACTAGGGGAAAGAACTTCCTTTTATTCACCATTTGTGCCTGGAGAAATGGAGCTGAGGAGCAGACACCTTTTCCTACCCCACTGTGGCACCAAAAATAACCTGGCATCCACCTAAACCCTCCTGCAGGCTCGGGACCGGCGGGAGTCCTGGAGCAGGGACAGGTTCCCACCTCACACCAGCATCACGGCAGCTATGTCCCAGCATTGTCACAAGGAAACGACAGGTCTCACTGCTGTCCACAGCCACAGCACACACATCCCTGCAGGGAGAGAGTGTCCCTGTCCCCTCGAATCTGCAGCCCCAGCCAGCAAACAGATAAAGGGTGGAAGAAAGGGAATTTTATCCTGAGAGGAAGACAGAGAAGGAGGTTTGAGCAGTTTAACCTTTGAAAAGGGTCTTGTTCCAGAAATACACATGGGTAGGATGTATTTATGGATGGGGTTCGCAAGGCCCTCACCAGCTTTTTGCTCCAGCTTGACCCACACTGGCTGAAATCTCTGCAGAAGCCCTAAGCTGCTAGATGATATTTTTTGCAAGGGAACGGAAAATCCAAGTACCAGACTCTCAGGGAAAGAGCACAGATACAGTCCCCAGATTCAGTGCCCAGCAGAAACAGGCAGGGTTTTAAATTTCACCCACCAGTTGCTCTTGCACAGAATAGCTGGCACATAACTGCAGGAATTGTTCATCAAGTGATTACAGTGAAAACTAAAGTGGTTGAACCTGCTCAGAGAGCAAAAGTAAAATCCATCAGTAGATAGATGGTGATGCTTTAAAGGAGATTTCTTTTCCAATCATTCACCCAGCTCCCTGCCTGACCTTTATGAGCAGTGCACACTCAGGGGCACTCTCAGAATCATGGAACAGCAAACTGGAGAGGGAAAGAAGGGAAACACAGAAGGTTCTGTCTATGTCCTGTTTCTCTGGCTCAAAGGTCCTGACCAAGACACTCCAAGAGCTCCTCCAGAGAGCAATATATGTGCATGACCACTGTGGTGCCTACTGAATCAGGCATAAGCCAAAATACCATTGTTTTGATCAGAGTTTTAAATCCTGCAGTAACCAGGAGGTCCCTCCAGCAGGAGCCTGGAGCTCTCAAGGTCAGAGCATCTCTCCAGAGGTGGGAAGCTCTTGGTGCTGAGGTGAGCTGCTCCATTTCAGGGCATCACACCTCGGGGCTGACAAACACTGGAAGCCTGACGTGGCCTGGTTTGCACCATGGTCCCACATCATCGTTCGGCCACAGGCTCACCAGAACCACATTCCCACCCCAGAAGCCTATTTTCTCTCCCAAATTAGTCCTGGAGTGCAAACAGTGCTCAGACTGACAGCTGCTGACCAGAGCAGGGCTGCCAGGCCGTTTGCATAACACGGTCCGGAGCACGCTCAGCGGCGCTGGCTGATTCCTCAGTGCAACAATGGAAAAACCCAGAAATCCCAGTGAATGAGCCAGTCTGTGTCCTAAGTCAGCCCCTGGATTTCCTCCCTTTCTTGAGCCCGTCTCGCCTCTGCACAGGCTCCGCTGGGGCTCTGCAGCCAGCCTCAGGAGCAGAAATCTCAACAAGGTCACAGTTATGTGCTGGGCTCTCAGCTGCTTGCTGCAGCCAGGAACTGGCTGGAAATCAGTTCAACATGTTCCAGTTCCAAACCCCACCCCGCAGCCCCTGGATCTCTCTCTTCACACTCACAGAAGCAGGCACTGGGGCTTTTAACTGCTTTGCTTTGGCCTTCTTTATTGGGAGAGCAGGGGACATCCCCTGTGGCGTTAATTCACTTTTGCCACCACTACCCTAAGACAGGAGCCAAGGCAGATCCCAGATGCAGTTCCAGCAGTGATTTTTTGCTCTGCTACCTCTCCATCCCTTTATCAATGCCAAGGCTTTTCCCTTTCTACAGCTCTGCCTCAAGAGCCACAGGCATTGCCACCTACCTCTACACCACTGCCTGGCATTTCATATCCACCAGCCTATGTCCCACCACCTCCCTGCAGGCTCTGATGCTCCCCCATCCCTTGCTGGAGGGCACCAGGTATCCTGACCACGACCATGGTATCCTCAACTGTTCATAAGAAAAGACACAGTAGAAATTAAGACTGTCTTTGCACTCCCTTTCATGGCCAGCTCCTCAATGCAGCCTAGATCTGGAAGTGTTCAACCAAAATTCTGCATTGCAAGGGCAACTGCAGCACTGTTGGCCTTTGGTATGACCCTGTATCACCCCCACCTTCTCCAATCCCAGTTTAGGCAAACCCCTCTTGAATCAGTGAAAAAAGACACATCCCCCCCACTCCACCACCAGGAACCTTCCTCTGCGAGAACAGGACCAGGTGCTTCTCCCCAGCCAGCTGAGGCTAAATAGAGCCCCGGAGCCTGCTGGAAGCTCCGCCAGGAGGTGGCTGTGGAGCTCAGCAGTGCTCCCTGCTATGCTGTTCAAACAAAACAGGCTGTTTTCCCCTTGCAGATGAATCTGGGCCCTGCTCAGCTTGGCAGGGACCAGGGAGGTTCTCCACAGAGCAGGTCTGCGCTGGTTCTCCCTGACTATTTGCCTCCTATTTTCCTCCAGAGATGGAAACTACTTCTGCACATCGCTCAGCCACAGGGCCAGGAAGGGCCGTGGAGACTCCTCTGCCTGGTGCCAAGGGGTTAAGCTCACAGTAAGTTCCCAAAGCCAGTTGTTTCCAACTGGCTGCTGCCTGCGGTTTGTGGGAAGGGATTTTGCTTTTTAATAACATTATAAATAGGGCTGTGTTCAGTATGCTGCAAACCCAGTTACTCTCTCTCTCTCTCTCTCCCACCCACCTCTCTCCTCCTCCCACTTCTCTTCCCACCACACTTAATTCCAGATCTGACCATGAATGGGTCAGGCTTCTTCCTCAGTGTCCTCAGCCTGCTAGCATGTGTTGTCTCCCCCATGCAGGCATGTCCCCCCAGCTGCCACTGCCACGGCGGAGACCTGCAGCACGTCATCTGTGACAATGCAGGGCTGAAGAAGATCCCCAAGGTGCCTGAGCAGACACGGCTTCTCAACCTGCAGAAGAACAACTTCCCCATCCTGCCGACCAACGGCTTCCGTGACCTGAAAAAGCTGGTGTCCCTGCACCTCCAGAGCTCACGGATCAAGGAGATCTCCACCGGAGCCTTCCGGGGGCTCAAGAGCCTGGTCTACCTCTATCTCACCGACAACCAGATCAGTGTCATAAAGCCAGGAGCCTTCGATGATCTCTCTGATCTCACCTACCTGTACCTGGACAAGAACAAGATCCCAGACCTATCCAAAGGGCTCCTCTCCCCTCTTGTCAACCTCTTCATCCTACACTTGGGCAGCAATAAGATCCGGGAGCTGAAACCAGGGGTCTTCGATGGGGCTAAAGATCTGCGCTGGCTCTTCCTCTCTGACAACTCCCTCACCAACCTCCTACCCGGGGCCATGGAGGATGTAGAAAACCTCGCTGTCCTCCACCTGGACAAGAACCAGCTGAGCAGCTACCCTGTGAATGCAATGAGTAAGCTGAGAGTACTGGAGGAACTGAAACTTTCTCATAACCCGATTGAGGTCATCCCTGACAACGCCTTCCAGTCCTTTGGACGATACCTGCAGACACTCCACCTGGACAACATGAAACTGAAGAAGGTGAGTCCTTTCTCTTTCCACTTGCTCCAGATCAGAAACATAGGGCTTAGTTTTCTTCCCCTTTTCAAAGCCCTTGGTTTGCTGTTCCTCCCTTGCACAGGAGAGGGGAGATGCAGTCTGCAGGCAGCAATGCACTGACAACACCCTGACATGGCTCAAGCAAGGGATGAGAGAGAGCACCCCACCCTTCTGTTGAGTTATTTATGCAAAACCAAATTATCTGGAGCTGATTAAGCCCCCTGGATGGATGCAAGGCAGTGCATTCCCTCCCAAGCTGGAGATGACACCAGACATTGAGAAAGGTATCTGGGATGCCCCAGGAGAATTAGGAACCTTCCATCCTCCCAGAAACAAGGTGAGGGATGGGAGGCGAGCATGTCCCTTGTACTGGGGGGCACTTCCACCTTGCAGAACTGAACTGCTCTGCCTCCTTTGCTCAGCCCAGGTACCTGCTGTGGGTTGGGAGAGGGAGACTCCTCAGAGGGGTTTTGAATAGTCCCAGTTTCCTACCCCTGCCTTGCAGACAGGTAGGGACACAGACCTTCATCTTCGCCTCCCCACTGCCTCCCAAACTGACACGTTACAAAGAAAGGTTTGTTTATTGATGCTCTCCCAAAAGGAACTCTCGCAGCATCTTACAAAGGGGCCCTGTTCCCACTGGAGGGGAGGAGGGACATTCAGGTATCCTGAAGGGCAAAACAACCCCCTCCTTTTTCTGGGACAACGCAGGATCCACAGGCAGGAGCATCACGCTCAGGGAATCACTTGTGTTAGGACCTCTGAAAAGCCAGGCAGTGCTGCAGAACCCAGCACAGCACCCTGATGCAGCCTGGTGTCCTGGGTGAATCCCCCATGGCTGGGAAGGGAGGATGCTGCAGGCAGAACAGAACAGTTCTCCCTGGAATGATGCTTTGCCAGGAAGCCCAAAGAGCATCCAGGTGAGGCAGGCTGGGACTGCGTGGAAAAGCAACACTTATCACATGCAGGAAGATGTGATGAAGAGAATTTTTTCACAACTCACACAGTCTCACAGGGATGAGCAGATCCCATGAAAACTACAAGAAATGCATCACACCAGAGTTTTTGAAGGGATATAGCATCTCAAAAAGCTCAAAAACTGGAATTACAGCACATCCAGGTACAGAACAACACTAACTAAACCAGTTCAGTAATACAACAGTATTTAAGCCCTTGTCCACTCTGAGTATTAACCTCTCCAGGATGGGACTGAGCAACCTTTAAACTTGAACAGAATCTACTGACCTTACTAGGCAAGACCTTAGACGTGCTGTCACAGCATTTCTGTAGACACAATTCTAAGGCACTTTCAGTCAAATAATGCAGCATAATGTTGTACCAGCTAGAGATAGAAGAGTCCCAAGTTACATGTTGCTCTACTTTGACTCTGGGGTGTGGGAAACCAGGGAAACAAGCATCCTTGGTTTAGCCAAGAAGCAATGGTTAATAATTCTAGCCAGCAAAAAGGACTTTGTTTTTTACAGTGACCACCTGTGGACAGGAACTTTAACGGCTCTTGTGCAGCCAGTGCCTCCTGTCCTCCCCAGCAGCCCAACAGGACATCAGTTTATGGGATCAGCACTAACAGATGTGGCTTCTGCAGCTTTAGGGCTTGTAAATACAAATCTTCCAGCTCAGCATTTTCCCTTCAAATCCTCAAAGGCCTCATACCCAAACAGCCCACGTGTGAACTTTGCACTGCTAAGAGTCATCTAGTCACAGAGGCCGCGTGATCCAGGAAATCACCACCAAATGCTCTAAGTGTTGCCGGCATTCTGGCTGCAACTCTTTCTCCTTCACAAACATGCTGTCCTTAGCTGTTCCCTGCACGGCTGCATGATTTTTTAGTTGATCAAGTGTAAACCCACGCAATTCTACCCCAGCCTAAATAACACTTGAGCAGAAGGAAGGACAGCCCTCAGGCTCCAGCACAGAGCTCCCCTTCCCCCCTACCCCCAGCATCACAGACCCACACCAGACCCCACAGGGCTGTGTTGCACAGGCCAGGACCCTCCTCGTACCTCAACACGAGACAGACACCCCTGTCTGCGTATTTAGCGTAAAATAAATCAACAGCAGCAATCCTCCATCTAAATAAGGGATAAAAATCACCCTTTTCTTCCCAAAGACACGCTCTGGCAGGCAGCTCGGCAGCTGTTAGCAGCAGATGTGAACTCTTCTCATGGGGCTGGGAGAGGAATGAGCAGCTGAGACAGTAACACCACTGTCCAACCATCCCGCCCCTCCGCACGGCGTGCCAGCATCCCTCGGAGCAGCTCCACCATCAGCACAGTCCAAGCTCCCAAGGTCAGCTCAGTTTTGGATGGAGAAGGCCAGCAATGCTGACTGTCCAACAGCTACAGGGATTTGGGAGTCTCCTAACTAAACTCTAATCCCATCCAGCATTGCTTAATTTGGAAGATGACAAAGGTTCATGGCTTAAAATAGCACGTTTCCTCTGTCAAGCTTTTCAGCTCAGAGAGCATGAACACGCCCTGATGGTCCATGAGAAGTGCAAGGCTCTTTTCAGCAATGGGAGCACAGGTCCTGGGCTAGGAGGCTTTGGGAAGGCCTAGTGAGTGTTCTCTCCAGCCTTCAGAGAAAGCTTTTCCCTTGCTTTGAGAGGGCGGCGAAATGGTTTGTCACAGCCAAGGTGCTTTGTCAGGGAGCCCCTCTCCAATCCATCACAGCCAAGGAAGTTCCTGTTGAGGGGTTTGCTTTCAACAGCTTTCCAACTTGAGTAACCATGGGCTGAAAAATTTCAGGGATGAGGCCTCATCGAAGAGAGGAGAGGGCTGCAGAGCCAGGTCTACAGCCTCTCTCTGCTTTTTGGCAGCTTTCTTAAGGGAGGCTCTACCTTAAAGCCTCCCTGTCAACCAAGAAAAGACAAATTTAACAGCATCCCTTGCAAAAAAAACCACTGGAAATGAGGAAAAAAAGGAAGAGGTTGAGGTGCTGGAATCCTGCCTGTATTTCTACATTGCTCAGATGCCAAGTGTAACTTTCCACTTGGAGCCCCCGGGCACTGCCAAAGTCTACAGCCCCTTCAGACGCCACAAACATTCCCTCCTTCAGTCGCTCCAGGATAGGCAAGGCAACGGGCCTTGGGAGGATTTCCAGCCTCAGAAAGGAATATACTAGAAAATATCTTATTTAGAATGGAGAAGTATAGCTCAAAAATAAAAAGGGCTGCCAGACCTCAACTTATTTAGGGATGTGGCTGCAAAAACAATCCTCCATGGATCTGGAACATAGCTCTCCTTGTGGGAGACTCCATCACCCATAAGCCCAGCAGCCTGTTGCCTCTCAAGTGCACAGAGCTTCCAGCAAGCCAGGTCCCTGTTCACAGCTCCTTCTCTTGCTCTCTCCATGCTTCATAGAATGACAGAATGGCCTGGGTTGGAAGGTGCATTAAAGATCATCCCTTTCCAAAATCCCCTGACATGGGCAAGGACACCAGGTTGCTCCAAGCCCCATCGAACCTGGCCTTGAACACTTCCAGGGATGGCACATTCACAACTTCTCTGGGCAACATGTCCCAGTGCCTTGTTCTTAGGACACTCCAAGTCTGGAACAGAGGACCTCAGGTTTGAAGTCCCCATTCCCCAACTCTGTGCTCCTCACCAGAAACCTTTGTGCTTCAGTTTGCAGACAACGCGTTTGCCGGCGTGACCGTGCTGAAAACCGCCCACCTGGAGAACAACCGGCTCACTCAGCTGCCCCGAAACTTCCCTTTCGACAAAATGGAGACACTGACAATCTCCCAAAACCCCTGGCACTGCAACTGCCAGCTGGCACCTCTGCGCAAGTACGGCCCCGTCCCACCCCACACTCCCTGGGGTCTCCTTGGGCCCCCCGAGCTGTGCCAGGACACTGCTGTCACACTCGGCAGCTCTCTCTGGCCCTGCCCTCTAATGTCCATGGTTTGTGCCTTTTTTAAGCTCCTCTTTTCCTTCCTCCCTGTGTCACAGGTGGCTGAAGGGCAACCGCACCCGTGCTGAGGACACCTGCTCCACACCAGCCCAGTACCGGGGACAGCCCATCAGGGACACCCCGGCCCTCCGCTCCTGCAAGCTGCCCACCAAGAGGTCCAGGAAGGGGAGCCGCCATTAAACACGTAAGATGCTTCCCTTTTAGTCACACCAGAGCCCCAGCACCTTTTGTGGCATCAGTCTTAAATGCCACCAGGGTTTGGCTCACAGCAGCTCATCCATCCACCCACCCACCAGTGTCTCTGCTCAGAGCTGCTCCATCTCCTGGCTCCATGAACTCCCAGAGCAGAGAACCTGCCTGGAGCACCAGGGATGGAGTCAACTCTGTGAAACAAACACAGGGCTAAAGACAGGCCTGGGGCAGAAAGTAAGGGCAAAGCATGTAAAGAAATATGAAACAGGGAAGAAAGGATCCTGAAAATACACACAGAATAACTTTGAAATCTTCAGAGCTCCTATTGCAACATGAGAAAAATTTCATCTCTTTTTGCAGCAATTATTGTACATTAGGAAAAAAACCGAAAAGTCCTACACTGTAACAGGGTTTAAGCCTCAATCATGCTTCAGGCTGATGGTGATATGCACCCTGTCCTAACAACAAAGCCCCATATCAAGTCAAGATGTAGCTGTTATGCAAAAGGGATAAACACTGATATCAAAACAAGGGTGGATTTAGCCCACCCTTACCCTGAGCTGGGACCACACAAGTTTTACTTTTCTAACCAGCTGGAGATGCTCAGCCCTCTGCCCTGTAAAGGTCCTCCAGGTCTGGTGTGAAATCCAGGGCAGGACATTGCTGGGAAGCCTTTCCCCAGGCTGCCCAGCCCATAGGAAAATGGATATCTTCCATCAGGAGCAGCCCTTGATCCAGCACTTGCCTTTCTGCAGCTACAACTCCCTCCAAGACCGTCAGGTATTTAAAAACAACTGATGCTGCCTTCAAATGAGTATCCCAGAGGAGGGAGGTTCAACACAGCAAATATTCCTTGGGTAAGGTGTCCTGGGCCAGGAGGTGATTCAGAGACAGGGCTGCCTTCCCCTCCAGCAATGAGCTTTTGCTGACAGCTACCAAGGCAAACACCAACGCTGAAAACCAATCACACAAACACCTTCCACAGCTGGAAACTACCAAGGGTATTAAATTCAGCCCGCAGAGGAGCAAAAAAGCCACAACTGTCATCACTCCACCCCAGGCATTTTACTTTTTCCCATCCCAGGAATAGGTCTGGAGTTTGTACAGATTCCAGAGGACCTCGAATGAGCCTGCAGGTTTGTAAAATCTTTCGAAAGGGACCTTTGCTCATCTGTTAAGGAAAGTGCAGTGATCCTACACTGCCCTGTAGGAACAGTGGTGGTCACTGTGGCGTGTTATGGCCATTTGGTCCCCACTTCATTAAGGATATGCACAACAGGATGGAGACAGGAAATTCATGACCAAAATGTCAGGGATTATACCAGCTGCTCTGTGCCTTGCTAAAGTGGTTATTTCTCTTGTAGTGCCAGAGGGTTTTATGGATTAGAGATGGAAATACCAGTCATTCCATACAGGGCAGGAAAAGTTCTGCTCTAAGCATGGAAAAACTTCAGTTTTCTAAACCACAGTACTTAAACTATGTTTATTTACAGGTCTGACCCTTCTTAATCTTCTTTCCCTGTCTGAGCTCAATCCCAGTTCACCCCTCCATGGTGAGAGTAAGAAAACCATGACAACAATACCTGATTTTATTCCTGTAGCACTTTCCATTCAGCTCCCTCAAACAGGTTTACAAATGCTAATGAAATAGAAAACTATTTATTCCAGTCTTGCAGAAGACAAAGCTTGGTGCCTTCAGGTGTCAGTGCCAAAATGCAGGTACACAAACCCACTCCAGTGTGGTGAGCATGAATTTTATGACAGTACCTCTGACTTCATCATGCACCTCTTGAGAGCCAGGCAGCTGTCAGATACAGGGGTTTGTATTTCAGGGAAGAGGACTGACTTGGGTCACTGACTATAATTAAGATGAAAAGCTGCTTGGTAGTTTCTAAAACTCCACCCGCCCTGGGTTTTCAGAACCAGGGCATCAAAATAGTCCACTAGTCTTGAAAATTTTACTCTGGGTTTCCTTTCTTTGCCAAGAAAGTGCTCCCTGACCATCAGCACTTTGGGTAAGGTGCTCAGGAGTCACACAGAGAGTTGGCAGAGTAGCTCAGAGACAGGACTAACCCATTTCCCCCGCTGTGGAAAGGTATAACAGCTCCTTGACTCCAAACTCTTCACTTTCAAGAATGGGCTTCATCCACTGATTTAAAAATAAACAGACAAATGTTACAAGTTTACTGCTCTGCTTGAAAAATCCCCTTAAAGATGTGGCCTTGTCTCTTTTTTAACCCCAGCACGCTCCGGTATGGCCTGTCCTGGTGACTGGCCAGTCCAACCATCAGAAAACTACTGACTTCCGAGTCCTTCCTTGAGCTTCTCCTACCTGTCAGGAAACACTTCTGATATATCTGAACACCTCCAGCCTCCTCCGAACTCCTGCTTCTCTGCTGATCACAAGGATGGAATCCACCTTCTCAATCTTTTCCGACATCTATGTATTTTAAAAGAGGCCTTTTTAAAAACCAAACTATGCATGACCATACTAAGACAAAGCTAAGCTAGATCCTGCCGGTAAAACACAGTCATCTTTCCCAGAAGAAACAGAACCCACGTCCCTGATCAACCAGCTGGTCACTGTCTCTCCCATTCCAGGGGAGAGGGAGCAAGTGGGAAGGCACGAGCATCCCTCCCCCAGCTGCTTGAGAAGGAAAATTGGTCTGAACCCATGCAAAGAGACTCCTCTGCCTTCCCATGGAGGGGATCCCTGCAGGCCAGGGCTGAGGGGACAGGTGAAGCAGTGACCAAGAGCCAGTAGCCCCGAGGCAGCAATCTCCCAAAACCGGCCAAAAATCCTTTAAGGGAACCCCCAGAACTGGAGCCATCTGAAGACTGGATTCCCTCCCACTCTGCGGGGCCACCAAGACATCCAAGAGGAGAAGGTGAGCACAGTGCAGCTGGCTCGGGCACCCCTCCTCTCCTCCCTACCCAGACTCCAGAGGACCCAGCAGGACACCAGGATGACTGTGGTTTATTGTCACGGCTATTACAATGCCACAGTTGCAATTCAACTATGTTTTTTAATCCTAAAGAGTTATATAAATATATGTATATTTATTCCTCTGTAACTGAGTGTAAATGACCTTTAAGAGGGTGAAAACTCCTCTGCCTCCTATATAGAAATCAAATTGTATATTTTCTTATGTACATCTTCTGTATAAAGCTCTTGCTGCAAAGATGAATCAACAAGTCTCTGCGTGTCTGTCTGAGGGCTGGAGGGATCAGGAGTAACACGAGACCAGTGGCACAAATATAGACTTAATCCTCTTTATCCCATGGGCAGAGCAACTGTTTGGGAGGGTTTTATTATTTCTCTCGCTACAAAACAGGAACATGTGACACCTAATGAGTCCTGGGCTCTCATAGTAATGCTTGAAAATATTTTGTGAGGCCAGACTCAAGCTTACTACAAAAATAGGTAGCTGTCACCTGACAGAGTTCAAGCAGCAGCACCAAGGCTGTCCCTGGTGTTTCCTGCTCGGCATTAAGAGCATCATATCCAGGAAAAAAACCTGGCTGCATCTGAGACAGCTCCAGGACAGATGCCCTGGATTCCCCTGGTCTGTGGCAGAGCACACAGTTGTCCCTGTAAAACCCTGGTGCTGGTGCAGTCAGGGTCTGCCAACAACAACAGCCTAATCTGACTCCCAGCCCCACGCGTTTATCCATCACTCCTGGCTGCTTCCTCAGCCTTGGGAAGCAGAGTGGCACCAAATTAATTTCCTTTAGCGTAAAACAAAATAGTTCTTTTTTGGCTCAGCCATTCGCATGCAGATGGCAGGACCTGCCTAGGAAATGTGTCACCTACAGGGCCACTGACCCCCTTGCTGGTGGCCTGTCCCCCACATGCAGCACATGCTGGTGGCTCTGCACAGGCCCAGGGAGGTGGGACATGCTGGAGCAGCAGAACACATGGCCCAGCACGTGCTGCCCTTCTGGCAATGAAACATTCCGTGCTGCACACATGGATGGCACCACTCCCACGACGTGACTAAGACACGACAAAAGCCACGCAACGGGATTTTACATCCACAAGAAATCCAGGATAGGGAAAGAAACTCGACAGCTCCACGGCAAGAGGAATACAAGCACCCACCCACACCAACACAAACCAGCACTGCTTCTGCCATCACCATCCTGGCGGTGTGTACTACTGAATGGCAGTGAAAGTTCTGAAACGAGCAGCAGAATTTCACTTAATGGCATTGAATGTGATGTCTTCTTCCAAAGCTTTCTCCCCAGACAGCCCAGCAGCAACCAGGCAGAACCCCCACTTCTGCCTTCCTGCTCCTCTGAGCCTTCAGCCTGATGCCAACAGCTCCAGGTAGCACTGCAGTCCAGAGACATCCAAACTCGGGGTCTCACCACGACAAACACCCCTTGCAGCTCTGGTCACAGCAACCACAACTCACCACGACCTCTGGCATGTGCATCTTGGTCATAATTGCCCTCATGATCTCAGGGGGAACAGAAGAACCTCCAATGATTCCTGGAAGAAAGAGGAAAAGACCTTGGAAACTAGATACTTATTCCCAGAAGCAGTCCCTCAAATGGTTCTGCACTCCCAGATTCAATGTTGACAAGACCTGTGGGACACGTTGGTTCCTGTCCAAATACTTCCTAATTTTTTTGACACAGGTCCTAGTTGTTCTACAAGAAAGTCTGCAGCAATTTGTCTTTCTTGACAGGAAATTAAACTCTATAGCACAAACCTAGTTCAACCTGCAGTTCCCCAAAAAAGGAGGGATTCAGAGCAGAAAGAGGCATAGATTTATAGTCGGACGAACACTCCCATCGATCATCACCATAAAACCAAAAACCTTTGCACAGAGCAGCCCTTTTGGGAGAGGGCAGATCCCATTGCCACCTGTTCCAACCTAGGATGACAGAGCAAAAGAGCAGGATAATATATGGGCATTGGGGATAATATATGGGCTTTTCTGGGGAACAGGATGAGACAGGATCATTTTGCACATAGCAGAGATGTAACCTGATAAATATTTCCTTATGCTCCAGCACCACCTTCTCTCCATACTGTTATTGCCTCCAAAGGGCTGGTGGTCTGCCCAGCTATTTCCAAGGTGGACTGTGACAAGAGAAGAAGCTCCAGCACATGGTATCACACCCTCCAGTACTGGGATGAATGACTTCAGAAACAGGCAGGAAACTTCAGGTCAGAGAGAGAAATCTGAGCAGGGCTCTGCTTTAGGGACTGCACCGGCCTGAGGCACAGAAAGCATCTGCTGCCACACGGTGGTGGTTGGAGAGACAGGAGTTGAGGAAAATCAGGCTGCTCCTGACACCTCCCCTTGCAGCTAAAATAGAAAGGTCCTTCCCTAGACTGCCTTAAGATGAACGAGTACTAAAATACATAACGATGGAAGGATTCCCCAAGAAAAGGAAATGCAGCATCAAGTTAACATGGGAAACATAAGGCTCACGCAAGTAAATTCTTCCCACCAGAAGAGACGCTTGCTCACAAAACTTAATACAGCCTCCCAGCAGAGAACCAGGAATATCCTGGTTCTCAGAATTTTTCCATTTGAGTTCTAGGACTTACCTCCCCGGAGAGTTGACAGGTCATAGGAGTCAAAGTCCGGCTGGGAGAGCATGTCTATGTACATGGTGGGCGTGCCAAGGAGGTAGGAGCATCTTGAGGAAGAAGGGAAAAAAAAGGCAAAGCTGCAGAGGTGGAAGCAGGGGCAGCCCCAGCTCAGCACCCACCCCATCCCATCCCATCCCATCCCATCCCATCCCATCCCATCCCAGGCTGCAGAGCAGCAGCACAGAGTCAGGCACAGCAGGCGTGCTGTTCATCAGCACACAAAGATACACATCTGTATAAATTATAGAGACATATGTACAGGTATGATGCAGACACAGCAACAGCTCTTTTGTCTCCCGAGCTATACTTGAGGAACAATCTGGAAACACAACTATCCCCGCAGCAGAGCTGGACTTGGAAAAGAAGGGCAGGTGTTCAGATGTGAAAACACAGCAGCCACAGCAAACCAAGACACCTCAATGCTTCCCAGCCACACCCCTATGGTGACATGAAGGACCCCTTTATTTTGGGAGAAGTGGGACGCACTCCCAAGCACTGGTGAAAGGGCAGATCTTGGCTGCTGAAGTGCCTGTGCAATTGAGTGCAGCAGCAAACCTGCCTCTCCCATCATGGGAAGGAGGAGCACAAGCAAGGTCCCGGCAGGGGAGGCAAGGGAAGAAGCAGAGCCACGAGGCCAAGAGCGGCTCCTCAGTAAAACAGGCTCTCACTTCTCTCGAGACACGGCCTCCAGCGCAGCCTTGCCCTCGAAGCTGGGCGATGAGAAGATGCAGGAGGTGCCGTGCAGAGCCATCACCATGCAGCCTCCCACCGACGCCAGGCAGTGGTAGAGGGGCGCAGGGAGCCCACAGCGACTCTCCTGGGATCAACCAGACAACAGTGAGGAGAGGAGCCCTCCCAGTGCGTGTCCAGCCCATCTCCCTGCTGAGGAGCAAAGATCTGAGCAGAGACATTTTTCCTCATCCCCTTGGCTGGAAATCTGACATTCCGCTGCGTTCCTGTTAGGTGAAAATGCAATGGGCACGTTCTGCCTTTAATAAAAATCTGTTTGGGAAATTTTTAATGTCAATATTTCACCCTGGAATTTTGCAATGTCTCTTCTTCGCTGGACTCCTTGGTCTGGTATTGCTTATACGTTATATGCCAAAAGGGACGAGTGGGAGTGCTGTGAGAAGCATGAAATATGCAGGACTTGGCACATGCTATTCATATTACTTTGTGTTTTTAAAAACACCAAAGGCTCTGAAGACTGATTGAAACAACTCCTCTATTCTCTGGATCAAAGCTGATATGTCAGAAATAAGTACTTCAGAACTTCAAAAGAAAATATTTGTCTTTAACAATTTTTAAAAGAAACCACAAATAGAGAGGTCGTACCCTGATAAGAGTTATAAGACTGTAAACATGACATGAAATGAAGTCATGTAAATCAAATTAAAACCTCATTCAACAGAAAATTCAAAGCTAACATCCAGAGTCTTGTAATTATTTGAAATGAACATTCACCAAAATGAAAAGTGATTAATTTCTTGTTTTTCCCCCACAAAAAGATAGCTTTTTTTGCCTAAAAAAAAAGCTTCACATGAAACTAAAATGAAACATCAATGAACGCCATTGAAATGCAAAATGTTATGCATTAATATCCCTCAATGTCATTCGCAGCAAAACATCCTGCCCTTCCACTGAGTAAACACCAGCATTCTCCACACATGTGGGCTCTCTCCTGCAGCAGAGGCCTCCCCAAATCCCATCCCCACCAAGACCCACCTCGTCTGTGACCCCCAGCCTCAGACCGATCAGATTGGCATTGTTCACAATGTTCCTGTGGGAGAGGGTGGCTCCTTTGGGGCTTCCCGTTGTCCCCTGGAAGACACAGGGCATGATGCAGTAACACCACCTTTGCTGAGGATGAGCTCAGGGGAGATTTCCCACGCAGACTCTGGGGTGATTTTGCACTTTTTTCTCCTATGAGATCTGGGAGACTGCTTTTACTTCTTTAAGAGGACCTGAATACCAAAAAAGTCCAACTTCAGCTGAACAGAATTCACCTGGTGCTGTCTCATGTCCATCAGCCCTTGACAAAAGGCTGAACAGAAAGAATGGAAGAATGGGAAATGCTGGAACACTTCTTCCATCCTACTGCAGAAGCTTGAAGCTTGGGCTCAGAGGGAAATAGAAGAAAATGTGATGTGTGGCATTGCACGCATCTTTCCCCGTGTCCCCAGTGAGGAACCCCACCCCAGGGCATGGAGCCGGCAGGGCACCTACTGAAGTGAACTGGATGTTGATGGGCTCATTGCAGGACAGGGTCTTCTGCACGGCCCTGAGCTGCTTCATGTGGCTGCTGTCCCCAGCCTGCATCACTTCATCCATGTGGAAGGTGCCAGGCAGCTTAGAGTCACACACGATGACAACGGATAGGTCAGGTAGCCTGGCAGGGAGAAAAATGCCATCAACAACAACAGAACCAGGAGAAAAGTGCCCAGACAGGTGCACGCTGGTCAGGGCAAACCTCTGGGCCAGCCTAACTGGTTCTCTTCAGATGAGACCCCCTGTGGGTCCTTCTTCAGCCAAGCCTGTGTTGTGCAGCTGAGGGGACACAAGGCAGGACACGGCTGGGAGGTCAGTGCAAAGACACCAGATGTTCCTAACTCACCTTTTGCTCTTTATTCCCCCTGGACTGGATTTTTCTAGCTCGGGACATGACTGCTTTAGAATATCATAGTATTTCTGTGTTTTAAACTGAGTGGGGAACACCAGTGCCTTACAGCCAACCTGTGAAGGGAGACAGAAACTCATGAGAAGTCACGTCGGGTTGATGGCCAGGACACGATGAAGAGCAGCCACCACCACCACAGGAACCACAAGCAGGTTCTCCAAGGACAAAAGCGAATGAGGCCTGACAGCTGTGCATTCCTAAAACCCTCCAAAAGCAGGGCTGTGCTGTCACTGCACACCCAGCATCCCAAGCCTGGATCCAGCTGTGCAGCCAGTGCTTTGCTCCTCCCCAGTGCTGGGTTCAGGATGAATTTTGCTGGTCAAGAAAGCAGAGCTGCAGTCTAAGGTTCCCTCCTTTCCCAGGACCAACACTCCTCAATGTGAGCACAAGGCAAACAACCGATTTTTCAGGTTAAGAGTCTCAACTCTAAAAAGAAAGCCCAGTCCCAAAATATGAATAAATAAATAAAGTTAAAACAATTTAATTTGTGTTGATCTGGAATGAAGATTTTTGAGTAACTTTGGAAAAACAAGGAATTCTAAAATCTGCTTCTAAGATCAAGCCAAGATTTTTTTGTGGAATTTTTTTGAGGTGTTCCTTCTCCTAAGATTTTTCCACCTCTTTTTAAAGCACTAGCTGTTTTGAAAATTAAAACATTTTTCACTCAACCCTTACATTTACATAATCCCAAAACAAAGCACCTTAATTACTCCAAGAATTTTCATTTCTTTTTCAACAGAGGAGATTTGCTGGATTTGACCCAGATTTGCAAACTGTTTTCGTCTTCCAAAAAAATGCACTCATGTCAAATAAACTATTTACATAAATGATTTACTCAGCTATTCTCATTATTTTCCCAGAGTCTGAGAAATAAGGATAGCAAGGCTATGCCAATAAATTATTTGTCAGTACCCTCTGGGCTTTGTCAGAAAGGAAGATAAACATTTACTCTATTTTCTGGAACAGGCTGCCCAGAACCCAGGGGACTGAGGCTGTTTTGGGCCTCTGCAACTTTTTACTATTAATTCCTTCAAACTACAGTTCTAGTTGAACCAGCTCTGAAAAAATAGATGCTGTGTGGGGAGAGGAGCTTGAAGCGCTGATGCTGTACAAGATAAGAGTCTCTGGTCAGCCCTCTCCCACTTGGTCTTGACCTGAATGGCAGCACACCTGTCTTCAAAGAACGTAAAATATGAAAATTTGTCATCGGTTTGCTTTTGCAAAGTCCTGGAAATACAGTAGAACTGCAAGGAATGGTTACTCCACACTTATTTCCATATATACCAATGGGATTACACAGGTGGACAGGATCCAACAGGAAAAGCCCCGAAGTCTTCAGAAAATTTGTTATGAAAATAAACGAACACAAACAAATCCTTAGCGTGATGAGGAACTCCAGAGATGCCAGTACCAAACGTGCAGAGAAAAGCTGGGAATGCTGGCAGATCTGGAAGGGCAAGACAGGACCAATTCCCAATGGACCTGAAGCACATTCCTGCTCTTACCCCAACAGCCCAGATTACACCAGAGGAGAAAATCAGAGGAGATGAAAGGGAAAACAAAAGCCTTGCTGGGGAAAAAGGGAAGAACTGAGTTGCACATTCCAGCAGGAGAGAGAAGCCCAAGACATCCACCCTGGAAGAGATGGAGCTCCGCTGCAGCACTGGGTTCAACCCCCATGCCTGAGAACAGGAGTGACCAGCAGGGCTGCTAAAGGGGTTAAATGAAGGATGAAACAAGAATTCGAATTGCAGCACAACAATCCAACTACAGAGTTACTGATACAAAAATACTGATACAAAAATGATCCACTTTCAAGGTAAAACAATAACTTGGATGGTGCTGGGAACACTCAGAAGAGGCTCCCTCTCTTCTAATATCAGCCTTTGATTTATAGCTGAACAAACCACGGTGCACAAATTCGCTGCTTAATCTTAATTTTTAGCCATCGAGTGTTTAATAACCCGAATTCCTCATTATTTGAGCAAGGGAACCTGAACAGTTTAAATTGAGCAGCGCTCTGCATGTTGCAAACTCAAACCCAGGCAGGTATTTGAGGGTAGATGAGGTGGCAGGATCAGACAGCAGAGAGGTGTTAAACAGTGGCAATACCTAGGACTTAAACCAGCTCCAATCCAAGGCCAGCAAGCCTCAGACAAACCTGGGAGGGAGAAATCAAGCTACCAAGTAGGCTGGTTCTTTCTGAGGTTAAAACGAGGTCATTTCTGAGGTTCTGCTTTCAAGCCTGAGATCCCAGATGGTGATTTTTGTCCTGAGCAGGAAAGGCAAAGAGGACATACCTAGTCCTGCATTTCTTCCCTCATTCCCTGGTAAAGGATTGCTGACAGGGGTGGTTGGGTTGGGGTAGTACTGGCAGTACCTGGCTGTTAGCAGAGAGAGAGAGATGAGAGAGATGCAGGAGTTTCCATCAGACAGGGTGGCAGCCACAGGGAGCAGCAAGAAATGTGACCCCTGAACAGCAGCTTCAGCCCCTCTACCCATCCACCACCAGCCCTGCTCTCCAGGCAGCTCTTCCCATACACCCAAACCTCAAGCAGCTCATCTGCACCACATCCCCACCATTCCCTTCAGCAGACAGCTCATCCCACACGAACCTTCCTGAGCACAAACTCCAGCTCAGAGGCCTGGTAGGCTGGATTCACAGATACCTGAAGAGCAAAAAACAAGAAGTTCAATCACCTTCTTGCCTTGAACACCCTCCCTCCAACACAGATTCCAACAGAAAAGTTCCCCCAGGGTTAAGCCTCTCCTCCAACACAGAACTAAGACCTCGTCACCAAAAGGATTCCACATTCACAGAAAAATGAATTCTGTGTTTGCGCAAAAGAAAACAATTGCAAAAGAGATCTGTGTGAGGTCACATAGTCAAAACAGCTCCAGGAACAGAAACCAGACCTCCTCTCTCAAAGGAATTAATCCAGTTGATCTAGCTGGTCCAATCCATTAAACTAGATTTAAACTCTTGCGCAAGTCAGGTTTCTTGATAGAAAACCATGATAATACCTTCTTCTACCCAGCTCTCCACAGAGTGGCCACTGGAGGTAAGTTCATCCCCAGGTTCCTACTGAGCCACGCTCTTCCACCCTATTCCAGATGCTGGAATGAACCAGGATGGAGGAAACGGAGCAGAAGGCAGGGTACAGACCTCAACCCAGTGCCCTGCCTAAATAAGGTGCATTTTGGTCATGCTATCAAATGAAAATTGGGTTTTGGGGATATGCAGCCTGGACTAGATTTTTAAGTGAGCATTTGTTCCATGGAGCAATAAATTTGGAAGGGATCTAACCAGCTGGTAACTGCTTAGGACAGCAACATCCCACATAAAAATGGTCCTGTAGAGAAAAGCACATCTCCTCCCAATAACAGCTGCTGCAAGCAGTTTTCTGCTCCTCCCTCTGCAGTCTGCTTCCCTACAGAGAGAAAGACAAAGATATAGAGAGCTGCACAGGCCTTCCTTAGACACTTTATTCATCTATAGATGACATGCCAGGTAAGAGCATGGAAAAAAAGAGACAAACTTTATTCTCCAGTATTTCCTATTGCTTCTTTGTCTCTATTTCCTTTCCCCACAAATTGCTAAAACCCAGACACAGCAAACTCCTTACCAGGATGATTCCTGCCTGGGCAGCTGCAAACTGCATGAGAACCCATTCATATTTATTGGGCCCCCACATCCCCAGCCGGTCTCCCTTCCTCAGGCCAAGGGCCAGAAGCCCAGCTGCTGCTTGGTCCACCTGCAAAATACAACACAAGAGCCTGAGGATCACACACAGGATGCAGAGCAGGGTATTGGTCTCCAGGCACTGCTTTCTGGAGAAAAAGCATCATCTTTGTAACTGAAATGCAGCAGAATGTATCTCCCCAGAACAGTCCATCAGCCCATGGCTGCAGCAGCTTCTGAGCCTGGAGCACAGACCAGCCCCTGCTCAGCAGGTTGACTGAAAGCATAAAAATAACAAACATGGAACAATACAACAAAGCAGGAAGAAAACCAAAATAGGCAATTGTGTTGTTGCAAGTTACCTCTTGCCCAAAGACTATTTATTGCCAAGTTCCTCATCAGTTCCACTTAGGACCAAGCCTTACCCTATGCTGGGCTCATCCACGCTGTTGGATCTGCCTCCCTTCGGGGTATCACTTACTTCAAAAGGATTTGGGTGAAGAAAATTCTATCAAGTGATTTTTGGGTTCCTGTCCTTGTCAGTCCTGTGAGGAGTGGCTGAGGAAGCTGGCAGGGCTCAGCCTGGAGCAAAGGAGGCTCAGTGGGGACCTCCTCCCTCTCTACAACTCCCTGACAGGAGGGTGCAGCCAGGTGGGAGTCAGGCTCTGCTCCCAGGGAACAAGGGACGGAATGAGAGGAAATAGCCGCAAGCTGCACCAGGCTAGGGTCAGGCTGGACATCAGGAGGAATTTCTTCACCAAAAAGTGTTATTAAATATTGGAAAGGACTTCCCAGGGAGGTGTTGGAGTCACTATCTCTGGAGGCATTAAAAAAACAACTGGACGCGGCACTCAGTGCTCTGACCTACTTGACAGGGCTGTGATCGGCCAAAGGTTGGACTCAGTCTTGGAGGTCTCTTCCAACATTAATGATTCTGTGATTCATTAACTCAAATTCAGCCACTATATTAGCAACTACCTTAATTTGTAAGATGGCAAGCGTGTTTCAGGTGCACAAATGTATGTATAAATACTCTGAGACATTCAGGAAAGGTGCCACAGTTTTGTTAAAATTCTCAAATGAATTTATAAAATCTACCTTGTAGGAGCTATGAATTTGAGGAACAATTTGATTTAGTTCTGAATTACAGCCTACTTAAAATCAGGGTGAACACAGCTAATCTTGTTTATCTGAATGGATGCGACCAAAACCATAGTAAGCCTAAAAACCCACCAAATCAATTTTTTTCCTATAAAAGATCATATCATACGTTTATCAGAGAGTTTCCAGGTAGTCAGTCCCTCCATTCCAAAACCAGATAAACATATATTTGTATATGCACACACAGACACACCCATACACATCTGTGCATATGATATTAAGCCCTGATCCTTGACTTGACTCCATTGCCTTCATGCTTGGATAAAAATCTTTCCCCCACCCAGGACCTTTGATAGTCAGAGTGATTAATTCAGAAGGTGGAGTGTGCTCCAGTAGAGAAAACACCATGACTCAGCTCATAACCCATCAGATAAGTGATCATTTTTAAGTATGAACATTCATCATGGGATATTCAACAAGCATTTTAAATATGCTGCCTCCTCCCTGTCATCCCAAGGCTCTGAGGAAGATGAAGGCAGCACACGCCCGTCGGTGCGTGCCAGAAGCATGTTATTCCCTCTGTACCAGGGTAAAGGTCCACACATAACTCATCGCAGTCCTGAGCTGAGCAATGAAACCGTTTTCCATTTCTCCATCACACCTGCTGCTGTCATGCACCCACCTGAGGGGCGAACCAGGCACTCACCTCCTCTTTGAACTGAGCAAACGTCTTGCGAACCCCATCCCGGCAGAAGACCATGGCCTCGCGGTCAGGAAAGCGCTCCACAGTCCGCTCCAGGCACTGGCCCACGGTTTTGTCAAGAAGGGCAATGTCTGAGGGCCCCTGGATGTAGCTGTTGGTCACCTTGGGGGACACGGAGGGCATCTTTGTGTGCAAGGCACTGGGAAAAAAAAGATGAGGCTATTTAATATAACCTGTCAATACAGGAGGGATTCCCTGCCTGCCAATAACATCGGGAATACCCGACGCACATTTCTGCACCAGTGGAAACCACAGGCAGCTACTTCAGTGTGTCAAAATCAGGAAGACTTCCAAGAGGACTTGGAAAGCTTTTGCAGTGGCTTGGGGCACATGGACAACCTTGGTACCCCCAGGACACCCACACATGTGTCCACACCAGCGGGCAGAACAAGCAGAGTCTCCATCCCTCCATAGGAAACCCGGTGAGGAAGGAGCCTGCAGCAGCCCTGCAGAACGGGCACAGCCTGGTTCTACCATCATTCACCTGCAGTGAAAACTACACTGACATGTCGGAATGTCTGGAGAGAATATGGGCTCTGCAGTTCACTGAGAGATGGCAGCTGTGCTTGGTCTTTCTGCAACATTAAAAAGTATAAATAGCTGGGAAGTAATATGACCAAACCAGTTTGTAGATAAATTCTCCCAACTGGCTGAAAAGAGTAAATAAGTGAGAAAAGGAGAATTAAAATTAAAGATGTCAGTCTCCAAAATGATCAACAGAGTCTAATCCTGCAGAATGAAAACTGTTCAGAAGAGTTCAGCAAAGCTGAGCTGTAACAGAGTCTGCAAAGGAATGTGTTCACAACAGCAAGCAGTTGTACACATTCTATCTCTGACAGATGCAATGCAAAGAGTTTATGGGACTGAAACAGCATTAATAAAACGAGGAGTTACCGGTGAGATGAGGGGGGGAAAGTGCAGAGGCAATACCACAGCAGGGAGGAGATGGCTCCCACTGTAAATTTGAGACAGGTTGGGAGGAGGAGAGCAGGGCCGGGTTTGAGAAGAGCAACCCTGAGCAAGGTAGGAGCACTGAGACATTGTCCTGGAGGCCAAGAGGGAGGCCAATGAGTCAAGAGAGGCAGCAATAAAAAGATGTGGTCAGAGCAATTGGGAAAATCATTTTAAAATGACTAAGGCTTTCCCTGAGGTTTGATCATCAGTGGAAATGCAGCAATCTCCCCTCAAACCACAGCTTCTGACCATCTGAGTGCTGCAGTTCCTACCTTGGCAAGCCTCTCTCTGCTCCAGCAGCCACCTCCCACCACACTGTCTTCCTCCCCAGGCAGACCCCCATGCTCTCTGTCCTTCCTCATTTCCTCGCTGCTTTGCTCCACAACTTCAGCTCCTCCATTCGGACATTAGGAGACAACCAGGAGGGACAGGGCTAAGAGACACTTGTAGGGTGCCTAACACAGAGGCTGTGTATAAGTCGGTGTATAAATTATACACAGCCTCTGTGTGTATAGGGAAATCCCTGCCTTAAAGAGGGAAAACAGCTCAGCCTAGTCCATCCACTACGGGATCAATATTCTGCAAAGACTTGGTGTTAGTGCCACAAAAGATTTGTTTTCCCACAAGAAACAAGCTTGAGCATGAAGTTACCTCCTATGTGGAGTGGAATCTGGTGTCCAGAGAACAATAAACTAGATTTTACCTTCGAGGGAGTACTGTTCTAAGAGACAAGCGAATGACCTGACCCTCTTTCCCCTGCTGCTTTTCGGCAGAAGGAGGATTGTGCAAACTCCCATGGGCTCTGTTCAGACATCCTTCCTCATAGAGCTCTTGGGCAACTCACACCGAGGCTGTAGGGCTGCCTGAGGAGGAGGGAGGACAAGTGCCAAACTGAATTGCCTTCTGTTGTTTGAAAACTCTTGGGCAAAGCATGTAGATAAATGAGGAGATGAAAGAAAGCGCTGAAGAAAGGCCTTTATAAACCTATGTTCTATAAAATGAAAGGTAGAAAAACTCTCCCTAAGACATGGGGAGGATGAGTGCTCCTGGGAGAGCAGCAAAAGCCTCTGCAGACACAGCTGACTGAAACGGTGACTGGAGAAGTCCCTGTCCCCTATCATAGTTCACAAGGGTGGATGAGGAGCCCTCAGGCTGTTTGTTAAAACATTTAATGGGGCCGGCCACACTCACATCTCCCTCAGGCCAAGCCGTCTCCAGTGTCTCCAGTGTCAGCAGAGCCCGACCCTAAATTCCCTGCCCGGGAAGGGCTGGAGCCGGCAGGGAGCAGCTGCTGACCCGGTTGCGCAAGAGCTCTTCCCCCCAGCACCGTCTCGGGGGGCACTGGGAGCCAAGCAGGCTCAGCACTGGGAAAAATAAAACACAAAAGACCTTCACAAAAAGAGACCGGATAGGGATGGAAATATTACAAAATTCAGATTGAGACAATTCAATCAGAATCCAAAGCGTCCAGCTGAAACAGTCTCCTGCTCTCACAGTCAGCCTTCAAAGAGGTGCTTGCACAACCCTGCATTGCCTGTGAAAAGGGGAATATCTTACCCTGTCATGTCTTGGCAAAGCATTACACAGATCAGGCTCTCTGGGTTTACTATCTCAATATTTTTCCAGACCTGAAGACCCAAAGGGTTTCACTGACTTTTCAGAACCAGACTTTTACGCTAAACGCAAGAAAGCACAAAGATTCAGGGTTCATGGCTTGGCTTCCTCTCTACCTCCAAAAATGAGGATGAAAGTGCATGAAAGAGCAGTAAAAGATATCATTACAAAGGCACATGCTCCAAAATACTGAGAAAATACTGCTGTATTTCACAGTGTGACACAGCTTGCTCTCAAAGGTCCCAGGCATTCACATTTTCAAATGAAAGCATCAGCAGCACTGAAATTAGAGGCTAAGAAGGCCAAGATATCTCATGCTCATATTGAGAGTCACTGACTCCTCTCAAAGCACTAACTCACATCATTTCTTCAAATGCATTAAAGCAAAATTCTCAGCTGCCATCATGCCTGAGCTTCCCGAATTCTGGTCTGACTTTCATATGTGCTTCAGCTTTTCTGTATCACTTTGACAGAGGCAGAAGTGAAAGGAGTGAGATAAAACACAGCAGCCTGTTGGAAGCACTGGGGGTCAGGAATGGAATGAAGGAGGTAGACACAAGATATGCTCATTATCAGCAGCATCATGCTGGAAATCACAGAGGGCTGCTCTCCCTCCTGCCTACAGCCAGCAGCAAGTGTAGTATCTGATCTGAGAGAATGTATCAAGAGACCTCTACAAAGAAAGGGTCCCAAGGATTTAGAAATAATCTCTGTGTTCATCTTTGTTACAGAAAACAAGTAATTCACCCTTCACCTCTTCCTACAAAGCATCTGGTGCTGCTGGAGATAAAACAAGACCAATGGTCCGATATTACACCAGCTCTCATTTCCCTGACTCAGCCGAAGGAGAGCAAATAATACTCTGCTTGCCCTTGGGTGTCAGCACAGACTGTGAACCACCATTTTTGGAGAGCACATGCCTTTTGTTAGCAGCACGTTTCAGCAGCAAGACAGCCTGCAAATGAGCCAGCCTCATCCACAGGCTGTTCCCGCAAAACTCCAGAACCCTGGAGTTCTGCAACACAGCTGAACAGAGAGACATCAGAGATGCAGGAAAAATGCATCCTCCTCTTCCCTGCAAGAGGGGGGACAGCAGCCAAATCCCAGCAATCCCAGAGCTCTCCTGCCTGATGGCAGGAAGCAGAAATGAACAGACTGAAGCAAGCACTCTGGACTAATCCTAGGAGCTGTTTGTATTTTTCTCTGAACAGCTCCTAGGATTAGTCCAGAGTCTCTCCAGTCAGGAGCCTGGAATTGTTGATATAAGATAACCAGCTCTATTTTCACCTTTAACTCTTTACCAGTCTCTACAGAAATTATCAAAGGGGATGAGAGAGGAACACAAGGCAGTGCAACCTCCTGTCCCCTGTGCAGTGTGACAGACACTGACCTGCCCTGTGGAGCCATCTCTGCTGCACCTGTGGGAAAGGCCCTGCCCTCCCAGCGCTTGGGAACAGTCCTGACTACACAGCTCATACTGGGAGAGGTTCACAGATTCCTCTGCCACTCCCTTTGCTCATGGACATCTACCTGGAGCTTCTCTCCCCAAAGGAACAGCTTTTGGATCTTTTGTGTAATACAACTGCAATAAAAGAGTGGTGAAAATTAACTCCACTCTGTCCTCACTTCCTCTTTAATCTGTTGACTAAAGAGTTAACCGGATTCTTACTACTTCTTTTGTTGGTTTTGTTTATTTTCATTTAAGAAAAGATCAAGTTCCCAAGGTTTTCAGACTCCGCCTGCAGCAACTTTCTGGTTATGTTTTCCACTGTGCTTCTCTGCCCTCTGCATTCTCCCTGCCAAAGAGATAAACAAGCCTAGGAGCAAAATTTAATTAACTTTCTTTATAACATTATTAGAAAGAGTTTACTCTCTAAGTACACGCTCTCTTTCTCCAAGGGTTTTGTGTTCCTGTCCCTCAGTTTCAGTTCTGGGCTGAAGTGAACTGCAGTGAACTCTCTGTCATGCTTCCCTTCTATCCTAAGAACAGATTTTGAGAAGGCAGTCTTTGCACACCTATGAAGTGGCTTTAAGCACTCACTCCTCACTCCTAGTGTCAAACCACCTGAAAAGAAACACCCAAATCTTGCCTGTGAAGAACAAGGAACGCCCCACTCGGTTCTTGGAATTGCTCACTGGAAGTCATCCCAGTGCTTATTACTCTGAATGTCAGCTAACTTCAGAGCCTTTTCCAAAGCCAGGTGCCTCCCATTGCTGGTTTTTCACACGAACTTGCTCCAAGAGGCAGCACTGAAGAAAAGCAAGGCAAAGAACTGCCCTGACCCTTCAAGCCCCAGAGCTCCTTGGTGTCCTGGACCTGCTGTGTCACCCAGCACCCTGGGGGCTGCAGGACCACAGTGGGACAGGGACACTGACTGCAAGTCAGAGCCCTGAAGGAGGCTGGGGAAGCCATTTGATCCATTCCACATTGCTGCAATCGGGATGGAGCTGCTGCACAAAGTTCAGCCCTTGCCATGCGTTCACATCCCTCCGCCCACTGTGCAGAGCTCATCCTTGCCCCACTCGCAAACTGGGGGGGAGCAGAACCAGGGGATGCAGCCTGCCTTCTGCCATTTTGGAGAGAGGGGTTATCTTATATCAACAACTCCAGTTTTAGGGGAGCCAAGGGTTACACACCGAGATAAGCACGCCCTCTCTGCATACAGCCACTGGCCTGGCTGGACAGCCACAGCGCTCCGCAGCTGCCCTATAGCCCGTGCCCCCCATCATACATGGTCTCCATCCTCTGTGGCCTCTGTGCCCTGCAGCTCCCCAACCCCAGAGCCCTCTGCCCCTATAGCCCCCACACCTTTACATTCACAGCCCCCCTGTCCCTATAGCCCTTGTTCCTCCTCATCCACAGCCCCCTATCCCCTATAATTCCTATCCCTCATAGCCCCCAGTCCGCTATATCTACCCATCCCCTATAGCCCCACAGCCCTCCGCCCCCTATAGCCCGCACCTCCCGTTCCCTGCCCATCCTTACCTGCCCGGCGGGGCTCCCCGCCGCCCGCCCGCCCGGCGCAGGAGCCGCAGCCCGTGCCGGGGCAGCGCTGCCAGACGGGCCGTGGCCATTCCTTCAGCGGCGGCAGCACCCGAGCACCCGGCGGGATCCGACCCGACCCGTTCTGACCCGTCCCGTCCCGTGGCTCGGTGCTCGGGGGCGGTGCGCTCTATGGCCCGCCCCGGCCCCGCTCCGCCCCGCCTGCGGCTCCGCGCGGTCCCGGGACGGGGCATCGGTGGGACGGGGAGCAGAGAAAGCGCCCGCCCTGTCCGGTCCGCGAGAGGGACTGGAGGCTCAGAGGGAACCCCCAGAGTCCCGCCGGGCACCTGCCCCATCCTCTGCCGGTCCCCAGCCCAAGCTCTGCGCTACAATTCCTTCCCTGTACATTCCCGCTTCATTACTTACATTACATTCCCAGCCTGTTCCACCAGCCTGACCCAAGCACTGTTACACCTCGAATGAGCCCTTCCACTCAAATGAGTGGAGATGGACTTTGGTGCAAGACAACCACCATTATTTGCCTCCACTTATCTCCACCTGTATCACTTGGTGCCTGAGCCCTGTGAGTCACCAACTGGCTTCCAGCCCTATCCTCTCAACGAGTTATCAGTTAGCACCCCTCTAACACCTCTAGGCACTCCCTGTGGAGGAGAAGAGACCCGCTGGGAACTGCAGAGCTGCTCCAGGGCTGGGCAGGCTGAGACCCGCTCCCTTAAAGGCAGAGGTGTGGGCAGGCACCAGGTGAGGAGTGCCGTGGTGCTGAGCTCTGCAGCAACACTGATGCTGAAGAGGTGACACAGTGTATGCGCATCACGTCCAGCACAACAGCGCTGACGAACAAGGGCATAAATATCAACCTCAGAATGGTGAAACTCAGACATCAAAGCCAAAAATACGCTTGTAACAGAGTGAAATACCAACTGCCACCAGACCTCTGGTGTCTGACATTTGGTTTTAGAAAGAGGAAGGATTTTCCCCAATATGCATCTAGTTCACAAGGAATTTATTTGGTGGCAGCAGTGACAATGTCTTCTTTGGTAGGGAAAGGGAGATTTTTTTTTCTTTGGAAGGTGAAAAATTGGCCTCGGCTGCAGAGGGGACAGAGAAATCTGCAGAGGATCTGGGAATGGTCTCAAACCCCAGGCTGCCATGGCCAGCTCAGGCCCAGTGATCACTAGATCACAATTAGATTGGCTGTGTTCATCCCACTGCCCTCGGCATTTCCTGCTCCCTTCTCCTTGCTAATGTTCTTGCAGCCCCTAGCAGAGTGCACAGATGTGCTTCGTGCTGTGCTTTGTCTGCCTTGTGGAGCTTCCAAGTCTTTCTAGCCTACATGCACAGATACCTCTTCAAGTCAGTCCCACTGAGCTCAGCAGAGAGGTGAGTTTCTGGATTCCCACAGGGAATGTAAAGCTGTGTGACATTTGTAGCCAGAAGTTGTCCTTCCACTGTTTGGACAGAACAGAGCAATTGTCTTTGTGCTGATGGAGCATTAGAGAGATTGGTGTTGTATAACCACAGGGGAAAAAAAATTGACACAAGCATCTCACCTTTAAAAATAATGATGACTTTTGTCTTGATCTTCCCACATTATGAACATTAGCCCAGAGGGTGAATCCTGGTTAAAGCAAGAATTAAACCAAGAATTAAGCAGAAATTAATGTCACCTTGACATTTGGGTATGTTTGTTTGAGATCAAAGCAAAGGATGCCTGAAGCAATACCATTTCATATACCATTGTGTAAGGTATCATTCCTTCCGAATCAGGATTTAAAAATCTGCCTTCATGTTAATCACAAATAAGAAGGCAGGTTTTGTAACCCACCTACACCCCTGTTAGTTTTCCCTAGGAGCCAAAAGCTCTTGGAATTGTGTAAACACAGATTTCAGTCTCTTGAGCACTGCATGGACAAAGACCTTTCCCAGAGATGCAGAGGGTCTTGCTCAGGCCCCCCCAGAGCCCCTCTGGGTTTTGTCCTCCAGAGCAGGACTGTATCTGGTGCCTCCCAGCCACGGAAGGGAACAGCACAGCACAGCACAGCACAGCACAGCACAGCACAGCACAGCACATGAATCCCTCACTGCCTCAGGGTAACGAGGGGATCAGCAATCAGCTGCTTTCCTTGGAGATCTGGCAATGAGAGGCTTCCCCACCACTCTCTGGAGCAGGTCTTCTCAGGCCCTTCCCTCCAACAACAAACCTTGTTGTGAAAAGCTGAGGGATGGGAGAGATTCTTGGATAAGTAGACCTTGCTTTTCTTGGATAAGGATTCTGTAATTTCTGCTCACATTTGGAGGAACAATAACATGCTCCAAAGAATTTCCATAATCTCCTGGACAGGAGTACCTCAGCCTCAGGCGCACTTTGTTGTACTTTCTATGAGGCAAATCCTTGTGTGCTGTCTTGGGGTGCCTTTGCTCAGAGATTCCTGTGGCCTCAGTTACCTCGGTGCTGAGCTAATGGAGGTTTCTGAGTGTTGGAAGAAATTCACTGGCGAGCTAATGCATCCAGGGTAGACCTGCTGCAGTAGTGAAAACATCTTTGCAATGTCCCATACATCACAAATAGCACAGAGGAAATTCACCGTTAGTCCTTGCTGTAATCCCATTACCACGTAACATTAATTTGGCTCTGTCCCAGGCTTGTTTCTCTTTCACTGACTTTCTTCAGAGAGGATTAGGAGAGTGGCATTGGAGCCACATCTGCTCCTGTGGCATTGGAGCCTTGTGACCAAAGCAGGAACATCCATTAAACGTTCCTCCTGTGAAGAGACATTGTGGGGTAACAGCCCCGTTGAGAAGGAATTCACCCCTTGGATTACGGAGACTGTGGAGAGATTGAAGCAGCTGTATCAGATATTGTAGAACGAGGTATACATCACTGTGTTTCTGTTGGGATTATTGGCCATAAACTGTTTGGTTCTCTGTGGGGTGGTACATGACAGGTGATGTGACTGGATGCAAACCTCACCCGTCCATGGGGCCGGGCTGGGGGTTCTTCTTCCTTCTACAGGGCTGTTTCGTGTAGCCCAGATCAAAACTCCTGCCAGTGCAGCCAGGGTCCCAGGGCTGGTGGGACAGCTGCAGGGATGCCCCAAGCTGTGCCAGTGTGTCCCAAAATAGGTTCTTCCACCCAGTGTGCAAGAGGCCAATCCATACCCAGAGTCAAGGTATTTGATTTATTTACAGCTCTGCACAGAAAGAGGGGCTGGATGGCAAATCCACAAAGCCAAAATGATGGCTGTCAAAACATTTCACTATTTATATATTTTAGCAAACAAAGACATTAATGTTCGTTGGCTACAAGTTACCTAATTCTCGTATTTATTAGTATTCTATCTTCCATTGGTTAATGATTCTCTTGTTTCCCATGCTAATTAGTCCACAGGTTTGGTCATTTTCCTTTGGGTTAGTGGGTTTCTTGGGTCTGTGGCCATGAGTAGGTGGTCACAATCTGACAGACTTTTACCCACTTGGCACTGATTCAACCCAAATGCTGAGTTAGCTTTGTT
>VYZT01014587.1:125164-144130 GCA_013400735.1 Pomatostomus ruficeps | reverse complement strand
AGCTGGCCTGCAGGTATTTAAAGCAGTGAGGTTCTGTGTCCCGCGGGCCCGGCAGTCGCTTGTCACTGCTGTCCCGGGATAAGAACCGCCTTTGAAGCCAGAGATGGATCCGGAGATGACGCGACCTCGGAGCAGCCGCGGGGGATGGACAGACTAACGCGGGAGAAACCGCAGAGGCCGAAGCAGAACTAGCAGGTGTCAGAAGAGGCTCGGGTGAATCCCCGTGTTCATTCAGTGCCATATTTGTCTTTTCAGGCCGCTCTTCCGAAAGCTACTATCTTGGATTTGTCCTGTAACAACCTAATTTCCTTGCCGGTAAGGTGCTAGAGAGCCTCCGTGGGGATGAGTCTGCTGGGAAATATTTGGAAAGAGAGCTGGTGCTTCAGTAGAGGCTCACCAGGAGCTGTGGAACTGGCACTTTCCCTGCCTTGGGGTGGGCTGAATGACTCTTGTCAGTGACGGGTCAGTGCTGGCAGCGGGTTTGGCTGAGGCAGGAGAGAGTTGAACTGTGTGAAGATTGCAGTACATTCTTGCCAGAGCATCCCCAGGTGAATACAGAGGAGTTTCATCAGCAGTGGAGACTCGGGTTTGTTCCTGTCGAATTGTCATCCATAACCTTCTCAGTCTGTCTTATCTGTCCCACTGTGTCTCACCTCCATCTTCCAAGGCAAAGGAGGAGAGTGATTTTCCTCCATCACAGTCCTGTAGTAAGTCAAGAATTTGTGGCTGATGTGAGGTGCAGGCTGTCTCTATGTACTTCCCACTGAGGTTCTTCCATAAAGGTGCTGACCAGCTTTCTCTGGGTTTTGTTTGGATTTTAGTCAGACTTCTGCAGTTTGATGCACCTGGTGAAACTGGATTTGAGTAAAAATCGGCTTCAACAGCTGCCCTTGGACTTTGGCCGCCTGGTCAATCTGCAGCATCTGGACCTTCTGAACAACCGCTTGGTCACCCTGCCAGTCAGCTTTGCACAGCTCAAGGTAAAACTGTTTGCTGAGCAGTTACGTAAAGCTTTGGGATGCAGCCCAGGGTCTTGTGATCCTGCTCAAGTTGATTTCTCTGGTAAAGCATCCATCCTGCTGACTACCCATTCCAAAATTCAGCTGGCTCTGCACTGCAGCTCAGTGAAAATCCTCTCAATCTATTGAAAACATCTCTGCTTATCTTCTATACCTGTTTCATTCATGTGAAAACTGAGCAGTTCTTTGTTTCTGCTTTGGATCTCTTAAATTATTCCAAGACTGCTCTGCTCTTACAGCCTCCCCTTTGTTGTGCCTTTCTGCAGAACCTGAAGTGGCTGGATCTGAAGGACAATCCCCTGGATCCTGTCCTGGCTAAAGTGGCAGGAGACTGTCTGGATGAGAAGCAGTGTAAGCAGGCTGCTGTCAAGGTAAGGAGTCTGCTTTTATTCTATTTTTTTTTCCCTTTTATGGCTTTGCTAGTGATCCTTCCTCTGTTTGCTTAGCAAGCTGGGCAGCTGCTGCAGGAGCCTGAAGTTTCTTCAGGCAGTGAGGTGCAGGTCCACTGCACTGACTCCACTACTGCTGTGCCTGTGGAGAGCAAACATCCGGCTGAGGAGGATGCTTCTCCATTAGTGAAGTTAAGAGAGAATTAAATGCTGGTTGCCAGGAAAGTGGAGGCATCATCAGACATAATAATCCGTACCTGTGCTGATAGTACAAAAACCTGTGGAGAAGCTGTGGCAAACATAAATAGGAATGTTCTGTGAGCCTCTCTATCATCGAGCACCAGTTTGCCACTTTTGTTTTTAATGAGAAGATCTGTTTTTAACAACAGAGACTCACATAAGTTGAGTTCTTTTCAGAGCCATAGCTGTAGGGGTAGGTCAGGGCTGGGGGTCAGCCCCAGCTGCCTGTCCTCAGCCACACTCCAGCTGTTCTGTTCTGAGCTGACTGTGCCACGAGGATTCCGCACAGCCCTCAGGTTGTTTGCTTGGCCCTTTTAAGGTACTGCAGCACATGAAAGCAATCCAGTCCGAGCAGGATCGACAACGGCAGCGGAAACTCCAGGCAGAGAGAGGTAGGCACGAAGAGCCCCCATGTGCTGTCTGCTGAGGACTGCTCTTGGTCTCTCTAACACACCCAAACATTCTGATCGCCATCTAACAAATTGCCATCTAACTCATACTTGTAACCACTCAAACCCAAAGTACTCAGGGAGTAGTAGGGTAAAAGGGCTGGAGGGATAAAGATAGCAGGGGGGTGACTGTGTGATTTCTTGGCCTGAGGAATAGTTAAATCTCATGATGGAATGTGCTATATGTTACCTATACAAACATGAAAGAAAAGCACGGCAAAACACAAGATATGCAATACTAAATAAAATTATAAAAAAGAGGGTAGCTGTTTAATTGGTTTCCTCACTCCAGTTGGGATCAGATAAGCAGGTAATAAGGAAAATGGCAATGAGAACCCTTTACATAAAAGGGAAAAACTTGCTGTTAACCCCCAGAAATGGAGAAGAAGCGTGAAGCAGAACAGCGAGCGAAGGAGGCTCAGGAGAGAGAACTGCGGAAGCGAGAGAAGGCAGAGGAAAAGGAGCGCAGAAGGCGGGAGTATGATGCTCAGAAAGCTGCAAAACAGGAGATGGAAAAGAAAACTAAAAAGGAAACCGTGCACACCCGAAGTAAGTAGTGTCCATTTTGGGTGGGATTGTGTCAGGTTTCATCTTCATCAGTTTTTGATGCTGCCAGAACTGCTGTCATGCAGCCCAGGTACTGGGAGATGGTGGGAGAGGGTAGGGGGGAACCTGCAGGAGTTCTGATAAACTCTTCCGCTGTGCCCTTTTCCCCTTTGCCTGTGTTCCCATGAACTGTGGAGCTACAAGTCAGGAAGTTCTCCAGCTGTTCCTAATGAGAACTGCCCTCCATTCATTTTTTCTTAAGACTACTAAACGACATTTGCACACTCAGATCTTGTGCAACACAGAGGTGCTTTACACCCTCTTCACTGCTGCCCATGAAACTGGATCTGAAACTTTTCATTGTAAGCAGTTAAATCCTGCACATCTACTTATTTATCAGAGCTAAGTGATGAAAATTCACAACAAAAGCCAACTGCAGCAGAGGATTAAGTATCTTGCCTGAACAGTTTAATAGTTGATTAATTCCTCACATTCTGTCCTGTTCATGTTCTCACTACAGAGCCGGCCTTCAGCTCCCGTCCCCCTCAGCTGCCCCGGCACAAGCCCTCGTGGTCACGGTCGGTGCTGAGAGTCCTGCTCTTCGTGCTGTTCTGCACCCTCTGTACCCTGGCTGCCTGCAAGCTGACGGAGCTGCAGCGTCAACCTCTGTGTGTCAGCGTGAACACCCTCTTCGAGGACGTGGTGGCTGCCCTGCAGAACCACAAAACCCTGCAGAACATGCTACAGCACAACTCGCAGTAGTGATTGTCCTGGACGGGCACTTGCTTCATCAGCATCTCCTTCCACCATCTACGCAGCCAGAATTCCTATGGAATTGTGTTCTGATGAAACTGCTTTGAACCAGTCAGCGTTGGTTTGCTGGTCCACTCCGCAGAGCAGAGCTATTGTTCAAACCATCTTTGTTGTGCATGTCTCTCAGTCGGCCTGTAACTCCCATTATTTGTGCACGTTAACCTAAACTTGTTACCGCTCCTTGCCTCCGAGTGGTGTCCACCAGGATTGTGAGGTACAGGAAGCTGCCAGACTGTAGGAATGGGAACAAGCAGCCCTCGCGTCACCTGGGTGAGAGCTTTAGCTCTGAGCTGGAGGTGGAAGGTTTTTAATACATATCCATTCCTTGCTCTCATTTCTGTTCGTGCTAATATTGGTGGTATGGCTGTATGGGAATAATACACTAAGGCCCCACTCCAGGACCAATTACGGGCGTGTAGGATGGCTGTGCATCCCTGTGTTGGAGCGAAGAGGCTGATGTGCTATTGAAAGGAGCTGGAAATTTTCAATACAACTGTTTTCACAGCATTGTGTCTGAATTGGATATTTATGTTGTTAACGCAGTTTTAGTTTTAATTAGGCATTTTAGGAATAGTCACATATTATTTCCGAGTACATGGGAATAACTCCTGCCTGCTGCAACTGCAGCAGCGGCACTGGGTGGCACTGTGGGAGCGCTGCTGGCAGGAAAGGGGAAGCCTCAGAGCTGGGGGAAGGCTGGGAGGTTTGGTGGTTTGCACCTTGAGAGGAAAACTCACCTCTGCAATGCTCTGTGAATTAATTTCCTTTAAAATTATTTCATTTTAAATTTTCCTTCAAAAAACCCGCCAAGCAGAAGTTTTTCATATCCTTAAATGGCTTTGTGAATACAAAACTGAAGTGCAGGTTTCTGAGAATATCTGTGCTGACTGCACTGAGACATCCTACACTGGTGTCCAGAACCACTCCCTCTTCTCATAGCTGGGATTATTGCTGGCAGGAGCAGTGCTGTGGGGAAATCACCTGCAGTGGTTCACACCAAGGTCACTATCACAGCAGTAAACCTTCACTGTTCTGTAACCCGATTATAAGACTGCGGTTCCCCGAGTATCACACAGGAGAGAGCAGCAGCACAAGTATCTGATCAAAGGAAGGAAGGGCTGCCTCTGCCTTGGCAGGGTGCAAAGCTTCCTTCAAACAACTTTCAGCTTTGCTTTGGGTGTCCAGCTCATCCCATTCTTTAAAAGATCCTTGTTCCCTATGCAGGAATGTTCAGGAAAATGACAAAAAACAACCAAAGCAACATTTCCTCCATGCAGCCCATCAGCCAACATCCAGATCAGTGTTGCATAGGTTGGTGAGTGCTGGACTTACACAATTTATAGATTCAGGTCAGCAGCACTGCTGGCCAGGCCAGGGCTCCTGCTGGATGCCTGGAAGGAGCAGGGCAGGTGGGAATTTTTCCACTGGAGGCAGCAGGGTTCCAAAGAGTTAACTTCCACACATGGGATGCAGTTTAATTGTCTGAGCACTCATCTCAATAAGTGCTGCTGTCACAAAAACCCTCAACTGTCCTTGTGTGCACACAAGTGCTGATGGCTGCACGGACAGGCCATGGTCCCCAATCTAATTAAAAGGAAGCTTTTCCTGCCAACTGTTTAGACCTCATAATTCCAGCACATATAATCAGATTTCAAGACCCTCTCTAGATTAATCTGTCTGGAGACTGAATCAGGGCACTCTAAATTTATATCTGAAAATTAGTCTTACTCATTCCCATCTGCCACAGCAGAACAATGAGAGGCTGTTTTGTGAGGTAAAGTTCTTTCACCTTGCTAGAGCAGGTGCGGGGGGGAAGCACCATGTTGCTCTAGCATCATCATGATTTGTCTCAAAGGAGGGAGAAGATAAATCCTTGCAGTTTAGGAGAGCAGCAGGAAGTATTCCATTTAACAGAGGACATACCTGTCTGTGTTCAAGATGACATGTTAAGAAGCAAAGGTTATTCTTCAAAATTATTTATTTTATATAAAGACAGATAAAACGACGTCAGTATTATAAGCTGTGTGCAACTTGTGCGCTTAGGGAAGGTGTTCACCATCTTTTTTGTGTAAAACCCTGCCATTCAGCAACTTTATCCAACTTTTTTCCTGCTACAATGAAGTCTAAATGTGCTTCAAGTCTTTAAACAAGGATCAGTGAGTGTTATCTAAGCACTTCTTCACAGAAGAAAAGTGAACACTTGACCAGACAAACGGTAAAACCCTTATTCCCTGGAGTTACCCAGTGAAATCCAAAACTGAACAGTTCAACCGGACAAACAGTAAAACCCTTTTCCGCTGGAGCTACCCAGTGAAATCCAGACAGAGGTCAGGATCATGGGAAGTCATCTGCAGATAGATGCGTCGGGACAGCTCCGGCCCAATGCGCCGGGAGGTGGCTGTCACCCCCTCCCCACGGTGCACAGGGATATTGGCCAGCATGTTCTCCCGCTCCTGGTCCGAGGAGCATCTCTCATAGGCCTAAAAGCAACACAAAGGGAACAATGGGTTCACCCATTTGCATCCAGTGCTGAAAAAAATCAAAGCTGTGCACCTGTGACTGTTCTGCCCTTCCACAATGCCCACTCATTTTTCACTTGGTCTCTGCCTGGGTCCCATCTGTGAGCTTGGAGAGTGGAGCCAATGCTGGTCCCTCAGCGGGAAGCCTGAACAGTGGATGCCAAGGAACCAGTTCTGCGTTAACTCACTGAACCGCTCATACAGAATCACTGTGTCTAATTTAATACTGATTAAATTACTTCTTCCACCCCTTGCATGAGCCGGCTACCTGCACACAGTGCTGGGTATCCCTGAGGCATCCTCACCTGGATCAGAAGCTGAGGAGAAGGGTAGGCAGACACGATAGCCTCAGCCATCTCAGAGCTGACACGGTTAAACTGCTGTATCTGCCTCTTCCAAACCTTCAAGAGACCCTTTCCGGAAGGATCCACCTTCACCCCTCCGCAACAGCCCTTCTCCAAGTAGAAAGAGAACCCTGTGTTCTCTCGCTCTCGCCTACAGAGAACAAGAAATGAGGAAGCAAATGAGACAATGAGGCTGTGAAGAAAATCCCGTCCCTGCCATCTGTTGTCACAGAGCCAGAGCGCCATCCTTGAGCTGTCAGAGACACCACTGGCATCAAAAGAAACGTGAACAATTTGACCCTGTTTCCTTTGCATGCATTACCAATTCCTTTAAGAGCCAGACTGCTACTGAAAAAGAAACAATCCTGTACTCAGCAGCAATCCTGACACAAGCCAACAGGCAGACAAAGTGGTAAACAAGAATTCACCTTCTGGCTGTCAACCATAATACAACACTTCTAGAAGTCATTTTTAATGACATCTCATCTCTTCTCGTGGCTGACATGGAAAAGCCAGCAGCTGCTGTGACAGGAATGCCAGGATTGTGTGAGACTTGCACAAGATGGCTTTCTTAGCTATCACTGTGCAACAAGCTGCTGTCCTCCCTCATCAATGGAAAGAGCCAAGTGGTTCATTCTCAGGCACATCTCCTGGTGACACACTGAAGAAGAAAAGCTGGCACTCTAAGAGCCAACCCTACTTGCATTCCCTTCCCACTCCAAAAACCTGACTGAGAGCAAGAGCTCTACTTGATGTCAAGGCTCCCGTGTGAAACCTGAGGGCGG
Organism: Pomatostomus ruficeps; assembly: GCA_013400735.1. Classification (NCBI taxonomy): domain Eukaryota; kingdom Metazoa; phylum Chordata; class Aves; order Passeriformes; family Timaliidae; genus Pomatostomus; species Pomatostomus ruficeps. Next base: position 137,026 of record VYZT01014587.1, on the reverse strand, counting down.
TGAGGGACTGGAACAAATTGCTCAAAGAAGTTGTGGATACGCCATCCCTGGAAGTGTTCAATGCCAGGCTGGATGGAGCTCTGAGCAACTTGGTCTTGTGGAAGATGTCCCTGCCCACGGCAGAGGATTGGATTAAATGATCTTTAAGGTCCCTTCCAACCCGAGCCAGCCTGTGATTATAAAACCAGGGTCTGTCCTCAGCCCTCTGTGGGGAGGACATTAATTTCAAGAGCAAGTCCTGTGCTGAAGGAACTGCATTAGCAGCTGTTTTGTCACCTGCACCTTTAGAAACCATTACACCCCATGTTGTACCAGCTATTCCTTCCCAGTAACTTAAAGTGCAGCCTCTCCAAAGGTAGGACCACACCCCCTCTGTTTACTCACTTATACGGTGCCTCAGCCACAGCTTTTGTGAACATAGTGGCATATTCCCCAAGCTCCTCATTGCTCTCAAAAATGCTGACTTGGACTTGTGTGCTCAACTGCAGATCCACCAGGGCCTGTATCACCATTGGGAACAACAAATGGCACAATCAGTCTTGTTGCATCAAATCCCATCTTTGTCTGAAGCAGAAAAGGGTCATAAACATCCTGCTGTAGGACAAGAACTTTAACTGTTCCCAAATGGGGAGAGAGTGAATTTAAGACACTGAAGTATTTAGGGGCAGTCTATCTCCTGACAATTAATATCACCTCGGTGTCCTCTGAGCTGCCTCAGCTCCTCTGTGGCTCTTGTTACGAACAGGCCACCACCAGTGGGCTTTGCCAACGGGCCATGAAGGCCAAGAGGTGCTGATCCTGACATCAGCATCCAGGTGAACAAGACACATCAGTCTGTGTGGGAGCAGGTGCATGACTGAGCACTGGGGAGCTGACCCCAAAGAGCTCTGTCCACAGACTGATGGACTAATGAAGGCTGCATAGTCCCATCCAAAAAATTGTGTGACTGGCTCTAATGTTCAAACACTGGCAGACAACAGATGATGGCTGCATGTGTGTTTTAAAAGCACTCACTTCTTCCACATCCATTCTGGTTAAGTCCACGCCAGAATCCTTAACCGCTTTTTTTCTCCGTTCTCCCCGTTTCTCTTGATTCCCACTCGCTGCTGTCTGTCGCAGCCTTTGTTTCGGCTGAACTTGGAGAGACCTAAAAAGAGTAAAGTAAGACTGGGGTGATGGTCTGAATAGACCTTTACTTCTGTTTCTTTATAAAAAATGTTGGAGCAGTTCTGGGAATGCCTCTTATACTCTAGTCTTTGCTAGAAGGCATTAACATAAACACCTATGGCATTTTCCAAGGCCAAGGAAAACACAGACACATTTGGAGGGAAAGAAGTCTGACCTGAAATAATTTTCTACTCCAACTACTGCCAGAGCCAGAATTTTCCCAGGCATTTTCTCCATCATATGAGCTACGTAGCTCTGCAGGGTCTCCTTCTGCCTTTCTGCACAGATGTTCTACAAAGGTGAATGGGAAAAATAGGGAGTTAAACCATTTTGCAGTACACAGAGAAGCACAGCAAACTACGGCCCTGGTTTCAGATCTGCAGATGAGTCTGTTCACCCCTGCTCTTCAGAGCAAGCAGGCAATACTTGATCCCATATAAAGTCAGGGCAGAAAGAAAGAAAAAAATAATCCCACTTGCTCTAACAATGTAACTTTTCAGGAATGTGTGAAAATTTTTAATTAGGAAAGAAAGCTTGTCAGGACTTTACATTATACCACCAATTAATGGCTCCTAAACCCAGATTTCTGTTTTACTGAAATCCTGCATTCATCCCACACCAAAACCTTCCTGCCACTGAGGGATGACAAAACACCCGTTTTGCATCCAGGCATGTTCAGGAGCACAAAAGTCATAAGCATTCTCACTTGTTTGTAGCTGCGAGCCATGGACAAAAACTCCTCCAAGCCAAGCAGAACCAGGACATTTGGTTCTTCTGTCCATTCATCTCCTCCTCCCATCTGTTCAGATATGAAAACAAACAGGCCACAGTCTGTTTAGAATTCACTCAGACTCCCACTCAGAGCTCTGAGCAGGGAAATTAGAGAGTGTTGGTTAAATTAGAGGTTGCTAAATACAATTACTAACGACTGCAAACAACACGTGAAGAAAAGGGCAAGATTATCAATATTTTGCGCGCATACCTGTGATAACACTGTCTTTCTCCTCCAGGTGATGCTGCAGGGAACAGCTTGATTCTCAAGCACACAGGAGTAATTGGCAGCCTGCAAAGCACTAAGGATCTTCTCACCACCTTCTACCTGTAAGATGACTGAAATCGATGCACGGGTCAGGCCTCCAGCGAGAGGAGACAACAGTCAACACAAGGCAGGTGCAGGCTGTGAGGACAACTACCTGGATCTAGCACCACTGTTATGTATTTCTGGCACTCTCCTGGCCGCTGAGCTTTCAGGATCTTGGCAATGGCTCTCCTCCTCTCTTTCTCCTCCTCCTGCTCCCTCCTCTTTTCTTCTTGCTCCTTCCTTCTCTGCCACGCATTCGGGCAGATTGCCTCCTGTTCCTTTTGATTGTATTGTCGCTTCTTGAGAGGGAGCGATGTTTCTGGCCTTCCTCTGCATACCGGGGGGCTACTAGGCCTGTCTGAGTCGACTGGCAGCGAGCACAAGGAGGGTTTCTCAGCACTGCGTGCACCATTCTCACTGTCACAAGCCACTTCTCCAGACGGCGCCAGGTCTTCCCGCAGCCCTTCGCTGCCAAAAGCCATCGGGTCACCACTAGCACAAAGCCCAGATGCGTCTCCTGTATCGCCAGCTCCCAGGCTGAAAGGCTCAGGCTCTGCTTCCACCGTCATCTTGACCCTCTGGTGCAAAGGAACGACGTCCGTCATCTCCTCATCCTCTTCTTCGCTCTCGCTGCTCGCCATCTCGACAACCTCTGCCGCTGCAGGATCAGGAGATGGCGACCGCGGGCGGCTCGGCTCGCCGAGGCATGAGGACCGCTGCAGCAGGAAGGCCAAGGAGGGCAAGTTCTCCTCCTCGCTGCTCTCCGATCCCGACTCGCTCTCCGCCATCCCAGCCGTCCTTCAGGGGCACCAGCGCCCGCCTGAGGGGAAAGCCCGCGCCGCACGCTGGTTGGCCCGGAGGCGCGCGCAGTCGGCGGTGATTGGTCCGAACGCTCGCGGCGGCATGCGTCTGGACCAATCCCCGCTCAGCGAGCGCGCGTGCGCGCCTCCCTCCCAGCGGGAAGAGGAAGGGGAAGCGGCGCCATCAAGATGGCGGCGCTGGGGCGGCTGTGTAAGTGAGGGGCTGTATCAGTGAGGGGCTCTGTAAGCGAGGGGCTGTGTCAGCGAAGGGCTGTGTCAGCGAAGGGCTGTGTCAGCGAGGGGCTCTGTCAGCGAGGGGCTCTGTCAGCTGTTTTCCCCCTCAGGGGTGAGGAGCGGGGGTCTGGCCGTGGAGCGGGAGGGATGAGTTCGGGAGAGGGTGATGACCCCGCGGGATGTCGCGCCCCCGGTGGGATGTCACCGCCGGGAGCGCGAGGCCGAGGCTTTCTCCTTCTCCCGGAGCTGAGGCGGAGCTGTGGTGAAATGGGCGGGTTTGTGTATGTGAAACTGGAACTATAGTTCGTCTTTGCCTAATTTCGTGTAGATTGTCAAGTCTTGGAGGCTTTAATTTACTTAATGGGTCACTTCCTGAAATTAGTGGGGTTTTGTACCCTTTCCTCAACAGTATTTCATAGAATTATGGACAGGTTTGGCCTGGAAGGAACCTTAAAGATAATCTTCTTCCAACTCCCTGCTATGGGCAGGGACACCTTTCACTAGACCAGGTTGCTCCAAGCCCTGTCCAACCTCGCCTTGAACACTTCCCTTAAACTGGGAGGATTCATGAAAAAACTGTGCTCCAGACTGCGTTATTGCCACTCCCAGGGCTCTGTATTCCTTCTTGGAGCCTTTAATCATAGAATTACAGAATCACTAAGGTTGGAAAAGATCTCCAGTGCCAGCAAGTCCAACCTTTATGCTCCTTCTAGATACTCCTCAGACCGCTCCTGGCTGTTGATAGATGTTTATACATTGTCCAGAATTGGAGTCTGCTCATTTTTAAGATTTCAGGATGTAACTGTTTAAGCAAATGCCATTTGGTCAAAGCAGAAACTAAAACAAATCACAACCCGTCTTTGCTCAAAGCACTGTAAGAGCAATCCACAGCAACCAGTGACATCTTTGCTGCGTTTTACAAGAATGAAACAGGAATTTGTGCACATCATTTAACGTTGTTGCTGAGAGTTTTATTCTTACCTGGGCAGCAGCAGCAGCACTTGAAATGTGGCCTCTTTTCAGGGATCTTAGGCCATTGTGGTCTAATTTATCTTGGAAGAATTTTTTGTTTCTCCCGGGGCTTTCCTTTGCTTTTAATTTTAAATCATGTCTTAACTGATGTCCTTTACATCTGACAAAAGAAATGATGTGTGATAGTTTTTCCAGCTGATGCTGTTGTTCTTTCTCCAAACCTAGTTCTAACCACTCCCCAGACGAGCCTGGTTGCTGTCAGATGGGCTTCTAAGAAAAGTGGGGGCAGCTCAAAGAACCTGGGTGGCCGCAGCCCTGGGAAACGCTATGGGTTTAAAAAAGTTGAAGGTGGGTCTGAGTATCTTATTTGCATTTCACTGTGTTCTTCACAGCTTCTCTCCCCTAGTATGTGTCAGTTGTTGAGTGTCTCAGGAGGAGGTGGGCAGGACATTTTTCCAGGAGAAAGGGAAGGGGAGGATCAGTGGAATCTCGTGATCAAGGGTCGCTGGTGGGAGGGCAGGGTGAGTCAGCTCCCCCCCTGCCACGAGCCCGCCGGCCGCCAGCCAAAATTGCCTACAGAAAATGTACTTTGGTTCTAACCAGAGAGCCCAGGAGGAGGGAATGCTGTGAGACACCTCATAACTGCACTGCACTTTCCCCCCATGCTGGGTGGAAAAACTGAGCGTTTCCATTGTTTACAAAGGAGAGAATTATGAGGCTTAGCAGAAGCCAAAGTGCAGATTCTTGCAGTTGAGTGATTAATAATTATTAGCTTTGCTGATGGAAACATTACCAATATAAATGTAGTAAAACAAATACCTTCAGCAGCCAGAAAACGCCTTGTACCCTAGAAGCAATCTTTTCAGAGATTGGACTTTTTGCCATGGTCTATCCTTTGCCCTTTTATTTCCCGCTAACAACGTTTTTGTTCAGAAGCTTTTAGCATTTGAAGTAATTTTTCCTTAGAAAATGCCTACAGAAAGCTGGGATTTGTAAGTCCTGAAATCATTTGTGTTCTGCCAGGGCTCTGGGGAGCTGTTTCTCTGCAGTCTGACTGTGTCACTCTGTTGCAGGTGCGTTTGTCCATGCAGGAAACATTTTGGCTACGCAGCGGCTGATCCGGTGGCATCCCGGCGCTCACGTAAGGCCTCTTCTCTCTCTTTGGTTCTCAGAGGACAGCAGTCCCTGCCAGAGTCCCACGCTCACTGCCTCCTCTCTTTCAGTCTCATTCTTAATGCTCATCCCTGTGTTCTTTATATCCCAACACTGGGTTTCATGACCTGGTGTGAGTCACAGAGCCTGCTCAGAGCCTCACCTGTGTCCATGGGACTCCAGTCCATGGAAGGTCTGCAAGTAGTGGATATCCCAAAACATTTCTGTGACCTGCCTGGGCTTCAGGGTGGAATGGATGTCTCATGTCTCATACTGAGCACCATTGCAGACTGGTTGCTGGAAGCAAGTTGTGTGGTTTTATTTTAAAAAATAAAGCAACGGATGCTGTTGAAGCTGGGATATCAAATGAGGCAGACCAATGATTAGGTCTGCTTTAGTTGTGGATGTCCAGCCTCTCCTTTCTAACACTCCTCATCCTCTCCCAGGTGGGGATGGGCCGGAACAAGACACTCTATGCCCTGGAGGATGGGATTGTGAGATACACCAAAGAGGTCTACGTGCCCCCACCCCGCAGCAGCGAGAGCAGGGACGTGATCTGCCAGCTGCCCAAAGGAGCAATCCTTTATAAAACCTTCATCAGTGTCATCCCTACCACAGAGGTAGGAAGCTTCAAACTGGTCACCATGCTGTGAACCTGCTGTGTCTCGTGGGCACGGATGGGATGGACAGACCACTACAGTTGTACTGGCATCAGAGGACAAGAATGGCTCTGAAGATACCAGTTTAGGACTTGGTTTTGCTCCTGAAGCACTTGTGATCTGTGTTCAGGCACTGAGATCACCTGCTGGCATTTTTAAGAGTATTTAATAAATGCTGTGGGGCAGCTGAAGGTCTCGGCTGCTCACGGAATGTGTTACCATGGTCATTTAGTATCTGGAGAGCCTCCTCTGTTGTGCCACTGGATGAATTCCCTCTACAATCACTCTCGTGTCAGTACCTGTCCCACTAATAATTCCCTCTATTATTGCTCGTTTTTAGTCATTACTGTTCTATTTGTACCTTCATTCACAATACTGCACAACAGATCCTTTTCCACATGCACCTAATGCTGCGTATCCAGAAGCTGGATTTTTCCCTCTACCTCACTCACCTCAATGATTAATTGAAATATCCGAGTGTCCCATTGAGTCAGAGTTAGGCAAGTTCCTAGGCCCAAGTCTAACTCATGACTAAGTTCAGGGGCCTGGTAAGATGCCCAAGTCTGGGCTGGTACTTGAAGCTCAGCAGCTGGAGGTGTATGATAAAGCATTATCCAGGATACTCCTCCTTTTATCTTTGAGTCATTATGTGACATTTTTGAGCTTGTATTGCTCAACATAAAGAACCCCCAATGCCTTGTGGCCAAACTGATTTCATTTTATCTACAGGTTTGTAAACAATTTGAAACATCGACTCTGCAGTAGAAAACAGGTTATCAAAATCAGTAGTGTAAGGACACCGGTGTTGACGTTATTAGTTCTTCTGCTCTGCAGAAGACCAGGTGAACTGGGTCAGCCACACGTGTCCACCTGTGTTTCACAGCCTTCATGGAGACCATCAGCTGTTCAGTGCATGCATCTGTCCTTTCCCAGCCTGCAGATCCAGTCCCATGGTTCATCTTGGTGGTTGGTATTGGGGTTTAACCCATAGAGCCCCTCCAAATCCATGTGTGAGGTCTGTACAGAACTGCTGTCGGTCACAGAGGCCGCTGGTGCCAGAGCACACAGCGATGCTCCAGAGCACATCCCTTCTGCCACTCACAGGCGAGGATTCCCACCCGGCGGCCAATCCAGATACAGTAAAACACTTGATAACCTAAGAAACAGGTGAAGCAGCACGACACCACCAGTGCCTGAGGTCTGATCCTTGGTGCAGCCAGCCGTGCTGCCTCACAGAGGTATGAAATGCTGCTCCCAAGGAGCTCTGGCCTAGCAGACCTTCCCCTTGGCTTTCCCCCGTGCAGCTCCAGCAGCTGGACCTGTGCCTTTGGTGTTTGCCAGAGAAGAGCGAGCAGACATCCCTGGTTCCTCTGCTCAGCGTGGCACCTGGCAATGGCTTTGTGATTGTCCTTGTGCTGCAAGAGGGATGTCACTGATGGCTGGGTTGGGCTTGCCTGTGTCTCAGCTGATTGTGGATCTGGGTGAAGATTTGGCCATTCCCCGTGGAGGAGAATGGTATCCCAGGCACTTCTGTTGCTGACAGCATGGGAAGCAGCAGTACACGGAGGCCAAGGCCTTACACCGCAGTGTTTCGCAGAGTTTGGTAGCTGAGAGGGGTATGGAAAGGGTCTGGAACACCATGTCTGTCCAAGGTCTCCGAGCTTATTCCTGTTCCTGAGAAAGCTGGAGGATGCCTCAGAGCGTGCTCATAAGGAGGTGGCATCTATTGAGGAGAGAGGAAGAGCATTACAGCAGACCAGAAATAACCAGGAGATTATCCCACCTCTTCTTACAGAGCGGATGAAAAGGCTCACAACCACCACCAGCCTGAAATTAAACCCCCGCAGTCCCCCAGCGCAGCCAGCTGTAGGCTGGGGAACACCTAGAGATGAGAACATCAGTCTGGAGCTGCTTGGCAGATGCACTCACTTTTCCCTGTTCTATTGTGGGAGTGCAGATCTTAAATATCATAACAAGCAAAGCCTCCTGCTCATAAATAAGCCATAAGCACTTCAAGGTAATAGCAAGGGGCCTCCCCAGGAGTGCCCTGCAGGGAAAAGGGAGCAAAAACCCATGAAAGCCTTAGAGATCCAAAAATAACACTCCCAGCCTGGAGCTGTATGGAGCAGGTGATCCGAAGAGCTTGCCCTTTCTCCCTGAGGCTCTGCCCTGCCTCCTGGTACAGGCATTTCTGCAAATGCACTGGGGGAGGGGAGATGGATCATTAACCAGCACAGATGTACACCAAAGGAGCCTCCCGATACACTCTGTGCTTTCCCAGAGATAAAAGCTATCAGGGAAAGGCAGTCACACAGCACGGAGTCCTTGGCTACCACCAGCTGCTGAAGCAGGACAGATATCGACCACAGTGGTGACTGCCATGGGCTTCTGCCAGCCCCCCAGTGCAGGGATGGGCGCTCACCTCTTGGGATGGCTCTGCCCACAGCCCAAACCTGTCGGCAATCATCTGATGGATTTCCCGCTGGCGATCTTTCTTCCGCACGCTCTCGTAGCTGGGCAGGCGGGGCTGCTCCCAGGATGGGAGCTGGTACGTGCTGGGGGGTCCGACACAGAAGAGCTCGTCTCCCTAGAAATGCCCATCCCCAGAAAAGGGTCAGTGTGATGGTGGCTCTCTTCACTAGAAGGTCATGTCCTGGTGCCACCTTGAGTTAATTCAGGTTCAAAGTTGTAGGTAGCTGTAGGCTTCTTTGAACACCCAGAGAGGAAATCCTCCCTCCCAGCAGGACATTATACCTCGACGTGGGCTGCAGGATCCCAGGCCCCCAGGATCTACCACTGGCACTTCATGCCCAAACACCCCAGGGCACTGTGATGTCCTCTGCAATATTCCTTTCCTCCACATGCTGCCTCCCCTCAGTGTTTTTACATACTGGCAGCACTTCCCAAAGTTGTGGGATAGCACCAGAAGATGCTGCCCCAGGCAAACCCCATAACCAGAGTCTCTTTCCAAGCTCATGAGCACCTTTGCTACCATTCCCGCCCAGCTCCCAGCAGGGACCCTGCCATCACCTGCAATCCGGGGTTCTCGGCAGCGCTTTCCAGCTGGGAGGCTCCACGCTGGGGTCCCACCAGCCGCTGGCTGCTGCTGAAGTAGGGCGGGGGGCGCTCCTGGAATGAGGAGGACATGAGCAAATCTGAAATCCCTCACATCCTTCCTGGTGGAGAGCAGAGCTCAGCCAGCTTGCATGGGACAGCAGGACACTGGCAGAGGAAGAGCTGCTCGCTCTGCCCATGTGGCTCCTGCAGCTCTTGCTGCTGGCAGCAGCCCCTGCCTGTTCAGTGACACCGACAGCTCCAGGACATCCTCCCTGGCAGTGCAGAGCCTGCTCCAAGGGCTGGAGTCAGCTGGAGCAGAGCACAGCCAGAGGCACAGCCTGGGCCCCAGGGCAGGGTTTAATTGAAAATCAGCAGAACCATCTCTTTTTGGGGGACAACAAAAAACAACCCAACTATTCCATTGGTGTAGATAAGGGCTCCATCACATGCTCAGGGTTACAGAATTTGTAAGCTCTTATCTACTGAGGTTGTCATTTCATGATAATGCAGCAAGCAAATCTGCAGGGCAATAGCTGTGCTGTTCCGAGCTGTCTCGCTCCAGTTAAACTGGATTCCCTGTCAAGGTATTGAGCAACAGTGAGCAGAAATCCTGTTCACAGAGAACAGCCCCTCAAGCCAGAGCCAGGACTTGAGCCACGGCTGTGCCTTGCTCTCAGAAAACTCTATCTCTGCCAGCAGAAACCAGCCCAGAGACTCCCAGGGCAACCAGGGATGCACAGGGAGGACTATGAGGATTTACTTTTGCTCTTAACAACCAAGGAACTGTTTTTCTTGGCCCTACAGCATAACTACAGAGGCTGCAGGAAAACAGCACCCGACTGTTGGTTCAATAACAGATGAGCAAAACCAGCGCAACTACTCCTGCCCAAAAGCTGCCTCACACTCTACAACTGCTTCACTTTTTCTGAAGGAAATACATTCTATTTATGGTCCCTTTCCATATGTAATTCTTTGCATCCATCCTTCCACACAGCCCTTTGCTAAAGGCAAGATGCCTGCTTGGACTTCCCACCCCAGAGTTCAGGGAGCATCCCACACTGCCTCAGGGAGCAGCTCACGGGGCAAGAGAGCACAGCAGCAGGGCCCACTCCCAACGTGTGCCATGGGCAGGCAACAGGAGAGAAGGGAGGGAAAGAAGTAGAGACAACAGATCAGACAAGAGCACCATCAGTGCAGCCTGTTTCAACTGTGATTTCTGCTAAGGACTTCCCAGCCTGTGCTGGACTATTACATTTGCCTCTCACAGCACAAGTCTCTCCATCCCTTACTAGTGAGGCTGAACGTTCACTTTTCTTCCTGGGGACTGTGGAGTGGTACCTGCAGCCCTCCCCTCAAGAGCCATCCCTGCAGCTCTGGAGGCTGAGCTTTCCCCAGGCAGTCACTGCCACGACAGCAGCGCTGGCTGCACACGCTGCTCTTTTTTCATCAGCTTTCCTAGTTGAAAGCCAGCCCCAGGAAATTACAGATGAGAGCGAAAGGGCTTTGTGTCTCACTGCTCCTACCCCAGGAGCTGTGCACAAGAGAGCCAGTTGTCAGGGATGCAGGCGGCTTTGTCTGCCTTTGCCCTCAGCTTCCAGCCCCCTTCCCTGCTGGGCCCCTTCCCTATAAAGCAGAGCCCGACCCCACACATGACTGTGTTGGAGGAGGAGGACCTCCCCCCGAGCTGTGTGGGGAGCAGGGAAGCTTTTTAGCGTTGGGCCATGGAGATAGAACCCCACTGGCACAGCAGGCAGGACTGGGTGGGTGGATGGATGGATGGATGGATGGAGCTTTTAGATAAAGTGGGAGCAAGGAGGTGGCAGAGCCTAGCTCTGCCTGGAGGTCCCATGTCCGCCAGCAACCCCAGCCAGGCTGCAGGAGGGTTACCCGACGGTGCAGCCCCACAGACCCAGCACAAGGGAACAGGAGCTCGGGGGGCAGATGGGGACTCGTGGGCAGGAGGAAGTAAGGGAGGATTCAGAGGACACTCACATACTGGCTGGGGGTCTGGAACAGGCGGCAGGAACAGAGGAACTGGCAGCACATGGGGTCCCGGTGGTACAGGAGCAGCAGCAGGATGAGGATGGCCACGATGAAGACGGAGGTGGACACCGCTGCCGAGAGACGGGAGAGGCGAGTGAGCCGGTGGCTCGACGGGCCCGCGGGCCTCCTTCTGCCGCCCGCTCTCGCCGCCGGCTGCCGCTTGGAGAAGCCCCTGAGAAGCCGGTTCCACCTGCTGCCCGTCCCAAGAGCACTGAAGCCCCTTTGTGCCCAACATCCCTCTCTCCCTAGGAGACCGGGAACAACCTGCAGAGCCGGGAGGGCCTCACCCCATCCCGGACCGCGGGGGCAGGGACCGACCCGCGGGGACCGGCACCGGCACCCGTGGCCCCCGCCCGGGGATCTCGGCTCCCTCAGCACCACGGCAGGAGCCGGTTCGCCAGCGCTCCGGTCTCCCGGGAACCCGCGGCTCCGCGGAGCCCACCGGGACCGCCAGCCCCCACCGGTACCGCCAGCCTCCGCCGGTACCGCCAGCCCCCGCCGCCGCTCCGCTCGGGCCCCACGCCCGCGAACCAGCGGGACCGCCCCGGGTTAGGACCGTCCGCTGCAGCGAGCGCTCCCCCGCCCGCCCCCGGGTATCGCCTCACCGGCACAGCCCGGGAGGCACCGGCAGAGGCCGATCCCGCCCGCCGGCCGCCCCCGCTCCGCTGCCGGAGCCCCCGCCCGCACTCACTGGCGG
>VYZT01014587.1:112559-125153 GCA_013400735.1 Pomatostomus ruficeps | reverse complement strand
GGCTCAGCCGCGGGGCTCCCGGGGCTCCCCCTCCGGACACACGCCAGGGCCAGCCCGGTTCATCCGCGGGTGCCTCAGACGCGTGCCGGGGTTACCAGAGCCCCGCGGGCCCGGCCGAGCGGCAGCCGGGTCCCGAATCACTGCCGGGATCACCGGGCACGGGACAACCCCGGCGCTGCCCCGCTCCTGCGGAGGGAAAGCTGGGCTGTGCCGCGGGAGCAGGAGGTGCCCGCTCATTAGCTGATTAACACTTTAATTAAGTGCCATGTCAACGCTAAGTGCCCGAGTACCTCCAGGGCACCCGCTGCCAGGGTGTAACCGGACTCAGCCCGCGGCTCCGGGTTGTTCCCGAGCTCTCGCTCTCCAGCCATAGGCTTTGAAAACCCCGAGCTTGGTTTTGGGTCACACAACACCCATCTGAGGAAGGTGATCCTGCCCCAACACCCTCACAGCCCCTGGCCCGGTGCCCAGGAGGAACTTATACCCTCACCGGATACGGCCAAGCTTCCCCCACCCTTCACCCCTTTCAGAACACCATAAAAACCCAACACACCACACTGTAGAGATATAGATATATTTGTGGTGATGTTGCATATTTAAGACAACTTTACATAATGCTTCTGACACAGTTTTGGCGTCCTCCCCTGTGTGGCCCCTCTCCCCCCACAGCCCCGAGGCACCCCAGGCAGGAGTGGGTGCAGGACCGTGGGTCTGAGTGCCAGCAGGTTCCTGCCCTCACACACGGAGGTCTCAGTCCCCTCCGTTTTACAGTACACATCTTGCAGCACCCGCATCCTTAAATTTTGAGACTGGGAGTGTCAGACCTGCCAGGCGGAGAGAGCTGGGACATGGGAGAAAAGTTAGGATGGCACAGAACCATGGAGACAGCAAACCCCACACCAGCTCCAGAGACCCCGCCTTGAGCGGAGGATTGAGCAAGACAAGCTCCAGATTGTCCCCAGCTGTGAAGTGTCTTCCCAGGATGAAATCAAACCCAGACTTCTCTAGGCAGCATCAGTTTTGGAGAGAAGAATGTTGGAGGCAGACCCCGAGGACATCCTGGGGGGATTGCGGGGAAGAGGGGTGCTTCACTACAGTCCTTCCCAAGAGGAGGTGGCGCCTCTTCCCCCAGAGCACTGGGAAGCAGAAACAGCGGAGAGCGGATGGAGCCAGCCGGACCTCGTCTCGCCTCTTTGCTTTTTTGGCCAGGGAAGCACAGCAGGTCCCAAGAGCTTCTGCCGACATGGGAGAAAAGAAAAGGCTGGGCCAAAGAGCTGTGGCACAGGGCAGCCCTCCAGGCACGGCTCATCCGCAGCAGGACGTCGGCCCCGTGGATGATATTTTGGCAGGGGATCAGGGCGTCCTTTTGCTGAAGTGGAGACAGAAGTGGCAGCGTCTACAGCGGCTTGTTGGACTTGAACCACACACCGAGCACGCCCCACTCGCTGTCACACAACACACCAGAGCTCCAGACATTTGGCATAGTTGGACAGCTGCCCCACAACCTGGGGGCAACCCTGCCCCAAGGCCAGCAGGCTACAAGTCCCCAGCAGCCCCCAGCAGGAAATGGGCAAACGGCAAAACAATAATATTAATAATAACAAAAATTAAAAAAAAAATGTAAACGACCCAGCACCCTGTCCTGTAGCACCAGGACACACAAGAGAACAAGGTATGTTACAGTCTGAGGGGAGATGGAGACACAAGGACTTCCCGGCCAATGCGGGGTCTCGTCTCTATTGCACTTTGCATCATATATATTTCTATATATATATTTATAAAAATACAAACTAAAGGGCTGGGTGGAAGGGATGAGATGCAAGCCCTGGGCCAGCAGCAGCTCCGTGCACATGGCTGGTTTGGACCCATTCCGCTTCTGCCTGTCCCCAGTCTCTCATCAGCCCACTGGGGCAGCAGCCAGCAACAAAGGCCCATCCTGCCACGTTCTAGCCCAGGGCTGGGCAGGATGCTGAGCTGGTACAGAGCCTGCCCACCCGCCAGCCTTCCCTCCCTCCCTCATCACCCCTTCCTGAGGCTCCAAGGCCTGGAGTAACAAACACAGCTCTTCCCAGGTGCTGGCCATGCCCCCACAGGGATGGGCATCCAGCACGTTCTCCCTGGCCAGCAAGGGCTCATTCCTGCGGAGATGGACAAGACCCACCTCATGCCTCTCCCTCTGCCCAAAATACCCCACAAGAGAAGGTTCTCCCCACCCTGGAGGTTCCCATTTTCTCTTCCTCGAGTGACTACGGTGCAAATGGCACAGGGTGATGTGGTCCGGAGACACCTCCCACACCAGAAACGGAGGATGCTCCTTGCTCCCAAGGCTGCCCTCCGGCTGCTCCTGCTACCTCAGCCGCCCATCAGGTTTGACAGGCCCCAGTTCCGATTTGGGGTCCGGGGAGAGGGAGCTCCAGGAGGTTTTGCTGCAGGTCTCCAGAGAAGCACAGGAGGAAGGGCTGCTGACACAGACATTTGCTGCAGACCAGAAGGTGCCGATGGCAGCGTCTGCCCAGTCCTCCAGCTCCTTGCCCGTCAGCCGTGCCTTTCGTGCCGCATCCTCCTCAGCCGCCTCGGAGCGCGGCAGGTTGAGGATACCCCCCAGGCCCTGGAAGTTCTGGTCCATGTACTCATTGCGGGGAGGGCCACCATGCAGCCAGTTGCTGTCATCTGGGCAGGATGGGGAGAGAAAAGAGGGGATGAGCAGTGCAGCAACACTGGTACTTTGCAGGTCCTACCCCCAAATCCAGTTGGGGCACAGCACTCCATCCCTTTGCAACCCCAGCTCCCCTCCAGCACAAGGAAAAGGATGGTGCTGCGGGAATGATCTGACTGACCTGCCAATGGGCCCTCCCGGCCACCCAGGAGACAGCCCAGTCTAAGGATTCGCATGGGCAACGGGACACCAACGGAAGAATGGCTCCAGCCTGGTCATCAGCTACAGCCTAGGGGCCAGCACAGGGGGAAGCCCTTTGTACTGCCCACAGGGACACCCTCCCATTCAGCCCCAAACTCCCGAGCACCCTCACCTTTCCTGAGAGGCTGCTTGCGGTTGAAGGTCTGGGGCACCACGAGGAACTGGTTCTCCCCCAGAGGCTCCCAGAACTGGAGGAGGCGGATGGTCCAGATGCCAGGGCGCAGGGGGTGGTTGAGGGGGGGCTTGTACTGGGTGAACTCTGCCTCAGCATCCACCGTGATGTCGTAGGAGGCAGCAATGATGTAGGTGGGGTCGATCCACACCACCGTGGCCGTCAGGTTGGGGCCCCGTGACCATTTCTGCATGGCCACTGGCTCGTCGAAAGGCCCCATCAAGCCTCCAAAATTGCGGAAGAGTCTTTCCTTGGGGTCCCACTCTGTGCCCACCTGGAGGGACAGGAGGCAGAAACAGTGGGACACTGGGCAAGGAGACACTATCAGCTGAGGTTTTGCGTTTCACCTCCCGAAACAGAGAACACATAAACCTTGGAATCCAAAGCAAAGGACACCCCACCCTCCACAGATCATATGCCAGCACTAATTCAGCTGTGCAAGGCCCCCTGCAGCTGCAGGTGCTGGGCACCGCGGCCTCAGCTGCCTCTGAAAGACCCCCTGAAGGCCTGTTTGCCAGTG
This sequence comes from Pomatostomus ruficeps, assembly GCA_013400735.1. Classification (NCBI taxonomy): domain Eukaryota; kingdom Metazoa; phylum Chordata; class Aves; order Passeriformes; family Timaliidae; genus Pomatostomus; species Pomatostomus ruficeps. The sequence continues at coordinate 121,544 of VYZT01014587.1, read as the reverse complement.
ACCAGCTCCTCACAAAAGCAAACTCCCAGACAAAAGCTTGTTCTCAGACACAACAGCAGCACTGTGTCCCTCTGTCCCCATGGCACGCAGGTGGGGGAGAGGAGGAACAGCAGCACAGTGTGGAAAAGCCAGGGAGGAAAGCGCCCCATTTACCTCAAGGTTTTGCAAGCGGTTTGCCTGCCCTCCATGACCTGACAGCTTCAGAGCTCCTTGGGGCATCATCCACATCTCCAAGGATTCTGCCTGCCCAGTTGCCAAATTCTGCACTTCCTGCATCACCAGGTAACCCTGGAAACGGTCGTCATAGAAATATAAGTGCACACTGGAGGGGAAGCCTCGAGGCTCAAATCTGGAGAGACAGACAGAGAGGTTGCACATCTGAGCATCAGCATCCTCCCAGCACAAGATAAAGGCCACCATGTGGAGCCTGGGTTGAGACCATGGCAAATACCCCACCTGCAGAGCTTGTCAGCCTTGGTTGCCGGCATGGAGGCGGCTTTGTGGAGCCCCAGCCTGGAGAAGGCTGTGTAGAAGGTGAGGGTGACATCGCTGAGGCCGCTGAGCCCATCGACACGGTCGTAGACATTCTCCCAGTAGGCCTTGAGGGCCGGCGTGTTGGGGGGGTAGCTGCCATAGAGGTGTGTGTCCAGGATCTCCAGCACCTCCTGATTCACCGTCGACTCAAACTTGCGGGCGAAGAAGGTGGGTCTGGAGAGTTGCTGGAAGAGCACAGGCATTTTCAACAACGTTGGCTGCACCCACTCTGCCTCCCACTCCACCTCCCACTCCAGCAGGATCCCTCCTGCCCACTTTGCGGGCAAGGGCTAAGGAGCAGCACAGCACAGCCCGCCTGAATGTGGGATCCTCTATGACAGGACCAGTGGGAGCACACCAACAGCTACTGGTGATGCAGATGGGTCCCCATCTTTCCCACTGCCTCCCCCTTTCCGTGCCCACAAGCAGCCATGTGTCATGCAGCTCCTTTGCTGCAATCTCTGTTCTGATGGGCTCCAACCCCCAGAGCCACTGCTGAGCCCTGCATTAGCCCTGGCCATGTGGCACAGCCTGCAGGAACAGGGCCATGGACTCTGCAAGCCTGGGGCCGCTGGAAAATCCTGCCACAACTGCTCTTTTCAGGGCTGGCTCTATCTCCCCAAACCTCCTGTGTTCAGTCCATATCCCCACCCACTGAGAGCATGGGAGATGTTTTGTCACAAGGCATTTTGACCTGCCAAAGAAACAGCACTCTGAAGGGGTTTTACTAAACAGGTATTTGCCCCAAGTGATAGGTTTGCAGGGAAGGAGCAGGAAAACTGGAGAGAAAGTCTGGGAACAGGAGCAATGCTGCAAGCAGAAGCCTGGCTGCAGGGCAGGACAGTCAGGATAATCCCACTGCCTGTTTACAGACACATCTACGCTGAGCCCCACAGCAGCTGGGACCTGACCCTGCTCCAGTCTCTTGTGGGGACATGCACAGCAGCTGGCACTGCAGCCTGGGGTGCCCGTGGGGCAGCTCAGAGAGGGGAGGACAGAGAGGAGGGGAGAGATCAGGAAGAGAAAGGAGGATCTTTTTCACCTGTAGCCGAAGGAAGTCCTGGGGTTTGAAGTCATTTGGGGAGCACCCGCACCAGTCGACTATGTGTTTATATTGGCACTTACAGCCCAGCTTCCGGTTCCAGTTGGTCACTCGGAGATTGTTATCGACCAGCGTCTCGCAGGCATGGCTGTTCTCCAGGACCGTGTGGAAGAAGGACTGTGCAAGGCAGAAAGGAACAGGACACCCAATGGGATGGAGGACAAGTGGTTAATGGACACCCCCACGCACAGAGGAGAAGGGCAGACATCAGCTGCTCCTGAACAGAATCTTACCCCCGTTCCCAGCACAGGGCAACAGTTAAGGGACCAGGCTTGCACCAGTCCTTATCTGGCCCAGAGGGTGACTGGACCTAAAGCTGGGCTGTACGTAAACAATGATCCCTGACCTGTCTGCTCCTCTCTTCCCTTTTTCATACCTAAGTCTGGAGAAGGGGAGGCACAAAACTGCCTGAGCAGAACCAGCAACACCCTTTGCAGCTACCCAGAGCAGGGACAGAGATATTAAGCACAGTGAGAAGAAAATCTGTCCCATGGCCCACAGCCAGCACCCACCTCGGCTGGCAGGAGTGTGTAGGTGTAGAACTGGCGCAGCTGGGACACCAGCTGGTCATCAGCATAGACCACGTATTCCACAAAGCTGCGTGTCAGCGAGAACCAGTCGGAGCCCCCGTCCACCACGATGCCCTCAGGGATGTGGCGTTCACCCAGCCGCCACATGTGGGAGTCACACTCGTGGAACAAGCGGTCCAGGCCCTGCTTCTTGATAAACCTGGGCATGGGGATGAGGAATTAGGAGTGTCAACCACTTTGCTAAGTGCAGCTACATGCAGAACATCCTCTCCCAGCCACAGCTGTCTCAGTTCTTTTCTGAAATCCCTCATTTTCTGTTCCTCCAGTTCAGCTCTGCCTCTAGCTGAGATTACCTGGCGTTATCTCGGCCATGCGACTTCAGGAAGTTCTTATCTCGGTATTTGGACAGGAACATCACCAGCTCATCATTGGTCCTGAGGTGCAAATTAGGAATCATTAATGCCCTTGGGGTGAAGCAGCCATTCTGCAAGAGCCATTAGACACATGGAGCCCAAAGCCGCTGACTCAAACCCTTGTCCCATCACTGGGCAGACACAGACGCAGCCTCTCTGCTGTCTGGCACCTCACACACATGTTCTCCTGCAACACCCAGACCGCAGGAAAAAACAGCCTCCGAGATACTCACGGAGCTCCTCTCACACGTGGGTCCAGCCTGGCCCTGGAGCATCACCAGCACGTGGGTGCAACCTCCAACCCCACCTCTCAGCTCCCTGCTCCTCCCTGCCTCTCCCAAGGCTGCTGCAGCACCACACAGCCCCAACACCTCCAGCACCTTCCCCTGCCCCAGCAAGGCCCTCACCTCGTGGGGTAGTCAGTGGCACTCAGGTTGATGAAGAAGTCCCAGGGCCACTCGGACAGTTCCAGCAGGTCCTTCATGCTACGCAGGTACATCTTCAGCAGGCTGGCACCTCCCCAGATGGTCACCATGCGCCAGGGCGTCACACGGATGTTGGGGTAGTGCCGGGCCAGCTCCATGGCCTCGCGATGGAGGTAGTTGGAGCGCTGCAAGGGAACACGGCTCACCCTCAGCAAGGAGCTCATCCTTCCAGGGCCCTGCTTTCCTTGCCACCAGCCCGGAGTCAGCCCTTGAAGCAGCCTCCACAGTGAGGGGCGCAGCGAACAGGGCAGGGGGGATAGATCCTGCTTCCGTGGGGTTGCACAAATAGCTGCAGGAGGGTCACAGCTCCACAGCAGCAAGGACTAACCCTATCCAGCCACGTTCCTCGCTCACCACCACCCATGCCCCAGCTCTGCTCGCTCTCCCGGGGACCAACAGAGCACTGTTAGCACCACTCCCTCACTCCTGCCACACACCTTGTCAACGTGGATGTAGAAGAAGTGCTGCTGGTGGTACACGGCCTTGATGAGCCGCTTCAGCTGGCGGATGGCCCTGCCGTGCACCACCAGCATGTAGGCAATGCGCACGGGCTTGCTGGGGGGTCCCTGCTGCAGGCGGCTCTCGTCCCACTGGATCACAGGGCTGACCTTGCCTGCATAGGGAGGGAGAGGGGTGTCAGCCACCCCCAGCCTTGGTACCTACTACCTGGAGCTCCTGAGCAAGGCAGGGGACAGCAGGGAAGCATTCAGCCTCGGGAAAATCCCAAACTGGCTGCAGTGCCAGGGCATGGTGGCACATGCAGCCCCTTGTGTCACACTGATGGGGGGTTTTGGGAAAGGGGGTGTCCTCCTCTGGCATCTCAAAACAGAAAATGCAGCTGGGTCTGGCTCTGACCCCTGCAGCACTGCAGGCTGCGATGAACAGCTCAATTTGAAAAGGCTGGTACAGCTTTGATTGGATTACAGAGCCAGCGGTAATCTGGGAATCAGTGACAGATTGAGGCCGCTGTTTGCCAGGTGGGACAGTTCGGTGACATAAGGAAGGTGGCCTACAAGCCTGTCTGGGATATTCCCGATGCCCAGGGTGACCAGGAGCACCCCAGCAGGACTCACCCGAGAGCTGGCAGTGGCGAGGCACGGACTGGGGCATGAGGCTGCCAGCCCGGTGCAGACACACCACGTTGGCGATCTCCTGTTGGCACTGCTTGCTGCTGGCCCGGGCCAGCGCCGACAGGGCGTCTTTGCCCGTGATTTCGCACTTGGGGGTGAAGCTGTTCTCGGTGGGCTGGGGAGCCCCCTCCACGCTGCCCGTGTCACCCTGCTGGAAGATGGCCAGCTGGGCCTCCCCGCGCAGCTCTGTCAGGTTCCTGCGGCTGGAGGAGTCCGGCGCGGCCGGCAGCCTCCATCCCGGTTTGTGCCTGGCCGTGACGGCTCTCACCACCTTGGACACCATGGCCCCGGGGCTGTCCGGCCGGCTCCGCCATCGGCCGTGCTTCCGGCTGGCGCTGCTCCGGCGCCCAGCAGAGCTGTCCGAGTCCTTGGAGCCGTCGCTGCTCTCGGGAAACCCAGCTTTTTTCTGCCGCTCCTGTTGCAGGTCCATGTGGATGCAGAAGAGAGGACAGACGGCATCAACTCGGGCCTGTTTCCCCCTAGCTCTGTCAGCATCCTCCTCAGAGCATCCCTGTTCCCAGTCCGCACAGAGCTGCAGCATGGCAGGCGCTCCAGGAGCAACCACTGTGCAACAAAGGACATTGCACAGCCCCTTCACTACCTAAAACCCCAGGCCAAGACTCGACAGCAGTCCCCTGCCTATGCCCCCATCATGGGGACACCCAGACGGTCTGACTCTCTGTGAGAGAGATGGCACTGCCATCACCACCTTTCCTAGAAATCCAGTCACAAACCCTCCTGTGGACCCAAGCAGGTGTGCAAAGGGAGCAGTTAATTATGCTTCATTATCTCTGCCAGGCTGGCTGACCAGCAGAGACAGACAGCCTTGGGGAGAGCAGGGAGCTGGGAAGTTTGGATGCCACACTCGTGGGAAAGAACTGTCCCAGTGAGTGACATCAGGGTCATGTGCCCCAGCCCACCGCAGGCACTCCCGGATGGCAGGCAGGCAGCTGCCTGCTCCAGCCCAGCCTCCCAGGGCTCTCTCACAGCACTCCCAAATCCTGACTGCCCAGTGGCTGTGCCAGGCACCACGGGGAGCTGTAAGGAACATCCAGGAGTATTCCTGAGCAGTGGCATCTCACAAGGATGGACAGATGCCTCACAAGGACAGCAGGACTGAACCAACCCCTGGCACAAGACTCCTCTGTGAGTGTAGCTGCTGGGAAGGTCACAGCCAGGAGAAAGCACACAGTGAAAAGGCTGGAAAGCATTTGGTGTGATCTGCCCATTCCAGAGTCCCCAAACTACCCATGTTGTGCTGGCACAGCCTGCAAACCATGGCCAAACCACTGCTTAAATCCTGAGGGGCTGGTTCAGCAGGGATCTGCTTCCACCCAGACAGGCGTCACGGGCAGCCTGAGACAGGCAGAGAACCCTTCATTATTCACCACGCAGGTCCATCTGTTCCAGAGCTATAAACCTGTTTTCCCTACAGAGAATCACAGGAGAGGGCAGCCAGGAGGCCACAAGTGAGGAGAGAGACTCTTCCATGGGCTCAGCCCTGTTCCTGCAGGAAGAGACTCGTTGATCGCACTCACATCCTGCACTCCCCAACACACCTGACTGTGGGGACACCCCCCATTCGATGCCCACCCGTGGTTCCAGTGCTGCTCGTGCCCCTGGAAGGAGCCCTGTTCCCAGCTCAGGAGCATGCCTAGCTGCCTTTCCCAGTAGGGAAGTCGTTAGAAGCATTGCCAGCCCTTCCGGAGCTGCCAGCCAAGGAACTCAAGGGTTTCTAATTACTGCACCACAGCAGAGTGATCCCTGCACCCCAGCCTGGCAGGGAATGGCCACATTGTTCTGCTGTATTTAAGACCTGCGTGGGACAATCTGTGAGCCTCCCCATCCCCACTCCCTCCTTCTGACACCCACAGATGACTCCAGGCACCAGCCAGAGCTCGCTTAGAATCACAGAATCATTTGGGTTAGAAAGACTCACTAAGATCATCCAACTGTAAAACCCCTGTCAAAGCCACCACTAAACCACGTCCCCAAGTGCCACATCTACACGTCTTTTTCGAGACTCTGACTCCACCACTTCCTCACCCAGCCTGTTCAAGGGCTTGACAGCCCTTTTGGTGAAGAGATTTTCATTAATATCCAAACTAAATCTCCTCTGGTACAACTTGGGGCCATTTCCTCTTGGCCTGTTGCTTGCTACTGGAGAGACTTGTCCTGTTCTGCCTCCTCCAGTGTCACACTGCCACCCCAGACTGACACTGATCCACAGGTCAGGCATCTACCTGCACCCCTGGGAGGAGCAGAGCTAACAGCACCTGATGTTCTGCAGGATTCCCTCTCTGGCTGTCTGACTCTGGTGTCTGCCACATACCAGCACTCATCAGGCAAAACCAGCATCAAAATATTCCAAAGTCATCAGAGGAATCCCAAGTTAAAATGCCTGGAGTAAGGCCCCTAAAAACAAACTCTTTGGCAGGAAAAGTAACTATCAAGGAATCTCTTTTCTGGAAGAAAAGACACTTCATAAGAAGCTTCTCTGGTGGCCACAGCACACAGAGGACCATAACACACAGGCCCCAGAGAGATGCCACCTCCTGCCTGGAAACACAAAGACAGGAGACCAAGTGGCTAAAACACTGCAGTCACAGATCCTCTTCTCCACCCACAAGGAAACTTCGTGGTTTGGGCTTTCCTGGTACCAGCTCCACCATGGACTAAGGGCTTCAGGAAGCTCATGTGCTCCCTCAGTAGCTGACAGTGTCACAATGAAGAGGCAGGATCGCTCTGGTCCCTCAGGCTCCTGCTTGTGTGGGGAGACACTCATGCTGTCCACTGCAGGAATGGGAATTTCCTCTCTCCTCCATCAGTCTGGACAGGGATTGTGTTGTTTGATCCCAGTAGAACAAGATTAATTTGGTTTCCAGGAGGCAGGAAACTCAGTGTTGACTTGGGTGGATGGAGACAGATCCAGATACTCCTGGTCTGCACCCCATAAAGCATCTGCTTGGTGACCATAGGGAGCCTGCAGGACCCCAAAACAGGGCTTGGGAAGAGAACTGATGGATCCAAGAGGCACAGCCAGCTCCACACGGCTTCCAGGAATCGAGTGTCTCTTTCTTTCTCCACAGCCAGTCAAAGCCCATTCATGGTGGGGAGGAGCTGTGTCCATTTAGTGGGAAGGAGCCATTTACTTTGGCAATTAAGAAATCCCAAACTTCCACAAATCCTTCCACACCTGCAAGGTCAGACTCTCCCGGGACTGTTCCTCAGGCTTTACCAGAAATGTCCTTAGGGAAATGGTGTCTCCTCTAGCTCTGGTCAAAATGAGAAGCTGCAGGAGGGCACAGAAACCTAGAGCTTTGCATTTTATAAGAAATAAAGGTTAATTGGACTTTTCCCAGCTTGCTAATGGGTTTGGGTTGTCTGTGAAGTTAAGGATGGTTCTCCTCTACTCCAAAGAGGCTTGTCATTTCCCAGGACTGCTGGCGGTGACCCAACCCCTCTCGGGAAAGGGGACCCATGGCCAAACCTGTTCAGCTGCCCAGCTCAGTTTTGGGATGAGACATAGGGAAACCAGGCAAGGACTGAGGCAGAATGAGCCAGCCCAGGAGGCTGTGAAGGGCAGGAGCAGAGAAGAGCAGACAAGCAGCGCAGGATGGTGCAGAGGGAAGGGGAAACCAGGGTGGATGAAGTAATTTGATCAAGGTCACAGAACAGGGAAGGAGCAGTTGGGCACTCCTTGGTGCCAGATCAGTCTGCTCTCACGCTTCCAGTGCCTCCAGACCACGATCCTCTCCTTGCTACACTCGTTCCCTGGTTCTGTGTTGGTGATGGGCGTATGGCAGCACATGAGGGTGCTCACGGCCATTCCCCATGGCCCAGGAGGAGGCCTGAGCTGGGAATTCACCTGCTGAGTGAGTGGTGTCACTTCAGAGACCTTCCCCACTGCAAGGGGCTGTCCCGTTCCCCTTCTCACCTCTTTGCTCTCAAGGGAAGCTTTCTAGACCTGCTGACCATGGGAACACCCTCCACACCAGGGAGGCACCAGGAGGCTTCAGCCACTGGTCTACCCAGACACAGCAGACCTGGACACAGTCTGGGCAGTTCCCAACAAACAAACAAATCCAAATTAACAAGCCAGGGGTGGGAGCTTTGTGGCAGCAATGTGCTTCAGCAGCCTGGGTCCTCTTTGATACCTGCTCTGTGTCTGACCTTGGGAAAACTCCTTCACCAGACCATGCCTCGGTTTCCCCACTCACAAGAAAGAAGTGATGCATTTGGCCTTAGCAGGGTGTTCTGGTATAAAGACATCAGCGACTCCACAAGGTCCTTGTACTCTCCCACTTCACAGTGCTGCCCCTCACCGGAACAGCTACACAGGAGCTGACACAAACTGCCCAGCTCTCTGAATTCCATGTTTTCTGGTTTGGGTGCCCCCAACCCCAGTTTCCCACAACATCTCCCAAACCACAGAGACGCGCAAGACCCCCATCAAACCCCCCATGCTCCCCACTCCATGCCAGACCCCAAACAACCCCCCCCGGACCAGAAGCTCTCCTTCTCAGCTGCTGTGACCCTGCACTGCTGCAGCCAGAGGCTCCCAGGCGATATCCCACTGCCCATCCCACCCCAAACACCTCCAGCAGCCTGAGGCTGCAGGACCCCCCACCCCAGGAACCCCATCCTAGGTCAGGGCCTTACCAACCATACAGAGCCCATCCCCTTTGTCCCCTCCCCAGCTCCTGAGCCAGGGGACACTCCCGCCCCGCAGTGCACTGTCCTTCCCAAGGGCTCCCCCTCAAAAGCCCCTTCCCACCACCCTCCCATGAC
>VYZT01014587.1:96424-111524 GCA_013400735.1 Pomatostomus ruficeps | reverse complement strand
GAGTGTGAGTGAATGGGAATGAGTGAGTGTGAGTGTGAGCGAATGGGAATGAGTGAGTGTGAGTGAACGGGAATGAGTGTGAGTGAATGGGAATGAGTGCGTGTGAGAGTGAGTGTGAGAGTGTGAATGTGAGAGTGAATGGGTGTGAGTGTGAATGCAAGTGTGAATGCAAGTGTGAATGTGAGACTGAATTTATGTGAGAGTGAATGAATGTGAGTGAATGGATGTGTGAATGTGACTGAATGGATGTGAGTTAGTGTGAATGGCTGGGTGTCATCTTGTAAGTAAATGAGTGTGAATGAATGTGAGAGAATGAGTGTGAGTGTGTAAATGAATGTGTGAATGTGAGAGTGAATGTGTGTGAATGAATGTGTGAGTGTGAGCATGTAAGTGAATGAGTGTCAATGTGTGAGACAATGTGAGTGTGAATGAGTGTGAGTGAATATGTGAGTGAGTGTGTGTGTGTGTGTGTGCACATTGAGATGCAAGTGGATGCGTGTAGCATTGTGAGTGAATGTGAGGGTGCCCTGGGATAGGAGTGTACACTGGGGTATGAGTGTGCACTGGGGTGCACATATGGTTGTGTGTGGCCACCCATGCACTGCAGTGTGTGCCTGTGCCACTGGCATCAACCCCCAGCCATGGGCAGGGACACCTTCCACTGTCCCAGGCTGCTCCAAGCCCCGGCCAACCTGCCCTTGGACACTTGCAGGGATGGGACAGCCGCAGTTTCTCTGGGCAGCCTGTGCCAGGGCTTTACACCCTCATAGGGAACAATTCCTTCCCAATATCCCATCTAACCCTGCCCTCTGGTGCTGTGAAGCCATTCCCCTTGTCCTGTCCTGTCCCTCTCCAGCTCTCTTGGAGCCCCTTTAGGCACTGGACGGGGCTCTGAGATCTCCCTGGAGTGTTCTCTTCCCCAGTTTGAACACCCCCAGCCCTCTCTGCCTTTTCCCTGTAAAAGCTACTGGGGGGAAGTATTTCAGCAGAGGAAATAGGAAGCAGTGGCTGGGTGGCGATAGCAGCTCCAGGGAGTTCCACAGCCTCCTGTGAGCTTTTTGGGCAGATTCTGATTACAAAGCCGGGGCAACACTGCAGCCTCAATGTCCCTGAGGGTTTTAAGAGGAAGATGTTTTAATAAGGTGGGGCTCCCCAGGCTGCAGAAGGGCTCTGAGCAGCCTGCTGAGCTCCGGCAGGGCTTCCCCTTTGACAGAAGCAATTTGGTCCACTCCTCAAGAGCTGAGCTCTGCAAGATTGCCTCATCATCTCCACACCAGGAGGAAAAGTCTCCCTACATAGAATCCTTTTGGTTGCAAAAGACCTCCAAGAACATCAAGACCATCCATTAACCCAGCACTGCCAAGGCCACCACTGAACCATGTCCCCAAGTGCCACATCTACATGTCTTTTAGACTCCTCCAGGGATTGTGACTCTACCATTTCCCTCAGCAGCCTCCCCTGCCCACCTCTCCCACATCCCACCTCGTGAGTCTCTGGCCTGGACTACCCCACTCCAAGGGGGAGAGTTTTATTCCCAGCACCACTGCTATATGGATGAGGACTCCAAACACAAAGGGTTGATTTTATCTTCAATCCTCTCTGTGCCTCCACACGACCTCATCCTCTCTGACATTGCTTCAAAGAAACGTCCAAGCCTCAGAGAGCAGCAGCTCTGCTGTCGAGCCGGCTCCTGCCTGAGCAGAACACCAGCCCCGTGTCCTCTGTGTGAGTCCTGCTGGTGCTGCTGGCAGCAGGAGCAGCCCATGGGGCCGGGTCCTTGCTCATCTCCCCCACACTGTGCTGTAGAGCTCTTCACTGGGCTGTGGAGCTGGTGGCACGTTGGTGTAGGTCTGCTCCTGCTGCAGCACGGGCTTCTGCTTCTGCACCTTGGCATATAATGCCTCTATTTCCTCTTCCAAAGGCTGGGAAAGGAGGGGGATAAACAAAAAACATTCTCTGTGGGGCTGCTCCGGGCAAACACTCTCTGCTGGAACTTCTCTGGGCTGCTTTAAGCACCCAGGAACAGCCACAGGGACCAGAGAGGGAACCCACATTAGCCAGGGTCACTTGCACCCCAGTTTGGCACTGCCTTTTGCAGCCTCTCCTCCATCCAGCCCATCTGCTGACCATGCTGCCACCCAGCCACCCCAGCTTTCCTCCCACCGCCTCCAGCTTGGCAGTGCTTGGCGTTCTCCTACCTGAGCGCTGTGCCTGACCTCCATGTACTCTGTCCGGGGGGTTTCTGGGTGGCGGAAAGCCTCGGCATTGCTGTACTGGCTCTCAGCCGTGCCCATGTCATGGTTAATGTCCACGTAGTTCAAGGTATCTGCTCCCTGATGGAGAAAGATGAGTTCTTACCCTGCTGCCACTCCCTGCCATTCCACAGGGCTGGGAATATCCCCCACCCTTTTGCCTGTCCTGATGGGTGCTGAGTTGGCTGCAGGAGCACTGGGTGGAAATAACAACTGAAGCAAGGGCTGGCTCAACATTTCTCAGGGGAATTCCAGTGACACCAGCCCCTCCTCAAAAGCTGGCAGAAAATAGCAGAAAATACTTTCCAAGCAGTAAGCAAGGAGCAGCTACCTTGCAGCCACTTCAGGTGTGCTTTGCTGCAGGTTCCCAAGGCTGTTTCACCCAGAGCAGCAGCTCCCATGACTGGAGAGGCTGGGAGAGAAACTTCTGAGCTCAATCCTAAATTCCTTTCCCGGGAATACTCTGTGATAGTCATGCAGAGTCCCTGGTTGTGTCTTTCTGTTGGCAAACAGAGCCCAAAGGATCCCTCCCAGCCAAAAGTGCCGTGAACCTGGCTGAAAGCAGCGGCTGTGGCAGCTCAGGGTGCAACGTTTCCCCTCTCCATGTGAACCTGGGGCACAGAATCCCAAGAACTCATGAGGTTTTCCTTACTGTAGGTGATGTGCTGCGAGTCCTGTCCATCTCTATGGCTGCTCCAGAAAGGGCTGGATGAAGCACGGATGTGGCTGGAGATGAGTGAAAACAGAGGAACAGAAACGTATTGAGAAACTGCACTGCCACTGCGAATCTTGCCATAAAGCAGGACAGGAACCTGACACTCCATGAGCCGTCTAAACTGGAGCAGTTCTTCAAATAAAGCCAGACCCCACCTGCCAGCTGGCAATGTCCTCTCCTGTCCCTCCCCGTCCTTCACACTGGCCTTAAACTTTGCATCAAGCCTGGCCCATGCAAGTGAGCCCATCTGGAGAAGCTGATGGTGCCCAGACAAGCTCAAGCAGATTCTGTGTCAGGCAGCACCCACCCCCAAGGGCTGTCATTCCTTGTTCCCAGGGGACAACACCCATGGGATGGTCCCACTGCTCCCTCAAGGAAAGGAGACCTCCTTGGTGGAGGTGTCAATGATGGACAGAGGAACTGGATGGATCAGGAAGGGAATGGGAGGAAATAAAGAAATATAGAGGGAAAAATAAGTGAAGTAGAGCAGACTCTGGTACAGAAACAGGATGTGTGTGGCACTGACAGCTTCACTCACCCTTCTTCCTCTTCCTGGAGAGTATTACCAGAACACCAGCAGCAACTGCAAGCAAAAGAAAAACCACGACGATGGCTGCAGTGAGGATGTGCTCAACCACATTGAAGCTGCAAGTAAAAAAGAGTTTACATTGTCACGGTTCTCAGGATGAACCAGCACGGAACAGGGTTGCAGGATGCAGCTGTGGGTGACACAGGGAGCAGCTGCACATGGCAGGGTGGCAGGTGGAAGCTGCACATCCCTGGGTGGAAGGACACCAGGCATGGGATGGTCAGGCTGCCAGCTGGGCATGGAGCAGAGCAAACAAAAACTGCAGAAGCAAAATGACGTTTGGGTCTGAGAGCTGCTGTGTCTTCAGTGATTTAAGGACGGGTTCCTGCATTTGCTCTGGTTTAACTCCACTCTTGGTTAACCTTGTTTGTAACAGGCAAGCAGGAAAGGTCAACGAGCCAGCACGCCCTTGGGTGTGTTGATGGGGAGTCTCAGCTTTGTCTGCTGCTGGCATCACCTCCCACAGGCAGGAGAGAAGGGGAAAGATGTAACACTCTGGTTTCGTGCTTTATCATGCTATCTCTGCCAGGCTGTGTGTGACTATAAAGAAGAACAGGACACCGGGTAGCACTTGGCTTCCCACCAACAGTCTCACTGAGTTTTGGGGAAGGAAATGGAGTCGGTGTGGGAGACAGAAACCACTTCTCTCATGGCAGTAACTCATGTCTTGCTTAAGCTGCAAGATGGACGGAGGACAAGCAGGGCTTTCCCAGAGCCAGGAGGCTCGAGGCCCTGGAATTACCGTCATAGAATTAGAGAATAGTTTGGGTCAGAAGGGACCTTAAAGATCATCCAGTTCCAACCCTCTGCCATGGGACAGGACACCTTCCACTAGCCCAGCTTGCTCTGAGCCCTGTCCAGCCTGGCCTTGAACACTTCCAGGGATGGGGCAGCCACAGCTTCTCTGGGGAACCTGTGCCGGGACCTCACCATGCTCACAGGGAAGAATTTATCCGTGTGGAATGGTCTCTAAAGGCAAAAACAGGAGGTCTTGATCCTTTAGGGAGGTGTGAAGAGCCCAATGGTTGCAGGGCTCCAGCTGCCCCAGAAAGTGGCTAGTCTAGGCAGGAGCTGCTACTCACGGTTGAGGGGTGGAGGGATTTGATGTTGATTGCACAATTTCCTCCTGGGAAGCTGTCTGTGTGCGTCCTGTTACAGTGAGAACGAGACCAGAGAACGTGGTGGTGGCGTAGGTCCATGATGGGAAGGCGGGAGAAGCTGTGATGAAAAGAGGAGAGGCTTGGTTGATCCCTGAGGGGAAAAACGCTGTGGGTTTTGCAGTGAGTCAGAAGTGATCTCTATACTGTCACAGCAGGAGAAGCTGGGTCCCCTCTGCCACATCCAGAGGATCCATCTCGGGGTTGGAGAGCTGTCAGACCCTTCCCCTGCCAAGAAGGCTTTTCAATCTCAGCTCCCCCCAAAACATGCACAAAAGAGATTCACCCTGCAGAAAGGGGGTCTGGGCAGCCCGTGCCCTGTTTAGTACTCACACAACAACCCCACATATGTATTGTACTGCCATGCAGGCTGATCCCGGCAAGGCCACGGAGAGGGATGGTCCCTAAGCCCAGGGCCTGGTGCCCACAGGCACTGCCTGTCCCAAGTGGGAAATGGGGCAGCACAGTTCGGTGAGGAACGCCCCACTGCTACACAGTATGGCAGGGAGGGCACAGACAGGGCCAGCAAGGGCTAAGGAGGAAGCAAATGGGACGCAGAGAGCACAGTGCACCTCAGTAATGGAGATAGTTGATCCTGGGGTGCCAAGAAGGGGCTCTGGGGAGAACTGGGACTAGGGAATGAGTGATGGTGGCACCTACTGCACTCTGGTGACACCCCCTGGGGCTGTCCCACCTGCATGGGCACCCACCAGCTCCAGGCTGCCCGCATTGCAGCCCCTGCTCCAAGCACATGGAGGGGGACACATGCATGCTGGACGTGTGGGACCTGCAACCCACAAGCACTGACCTGAGAGCACGATCACCTGCACATCAGCACTCTCATCAAACCGCCAATATGGTCTTCGCACCCCACAGCGGAAGGTCCTCGCGTCCTCCTTGGACAGACCATCCATGGTAATCGTGAATGTCCGGTGTGCGCGGTTGTCTCGGATGGAGAACCGGCCCTGCTGCACCTCGGGCTCCGACTCCGAGGTGATAACGAGCGTCTCATCACAGGCAAAAAGTAATCCCGGAGTGCACCAGAATTTCGGCAACGTCTCCCGGCCGGGCCGGTACCCGCAGGTGACCGACACGGAACCGCCCAGGAATCCCCGCAAAGTGTGAAGCGCCCTCACTGCCCCGCAGCCTGTGGAGACACACGGAGCCGCGGGAGTGCTGCCGCCGCTGCCGCACCTCCTGCAGCCGCTCCGGCAGCCGGGGGCTCCGGCGCAATCTTACCTGACAGCAGCGCCCAGGCGAGCAGAGGCAGGAGCTGCATGGCCGCTCCGGGACGCCGGGGCTCAGCGCGCTGCCGCTCCCGGCTCCTCTTCTGGAACCCGACCCGCCCCGCGGCCACCCCGTTGGGGCGGAGCTCGGGGACCCCCGGCGCTGCCTGAGCGCGGGGGCCGCCGGAGAGGCGGAGGGGACGGGGAGGGTTTGTTGGAGCCGGGGGAGCGGCAGGGAGGGCCCGGAGAGGGACCGGGGCACACCCGGGGTGCAGGCGGGCACTCGGCGGCCCCGCAGGCTGACCCGGAGCACGGCCGCGCTCATGGCCGGCAGCGCCAGCAGCTGCAGCCCGGCCAGCACTGGGAAGTAGCGGAAAGTGTCGCAGGTCCCCTGTGGAGCGTCTGGCGAGAGCATCGGGGTTGCAGGTGCGGAGGAAGGATGGATGCAGCAGGTGTCAAACGGGCACCGTGTCCCTGTCACGCTCAGGGTGACACCTCCTGCCACAGTAGGGCCCCGGCTCCCCAGCGTGGGGGTCACTGTTGCTGAGAGGGAGACGTGCAGAGTCTGACACAAGAACACCATCGCCTCCAAAGCAATACTCTCACCAAGCAGGTATATTCCCGTTCACACCCTGCAGTGGAAGGTGCCCCATCCTCCTAGCCAGGCCCTCCACAATCACTATGAACAAAAGGTGTGTGTGGTTGTCCCACCAGGAGCGCCGGGGTTGGAGATGAGAAGGAGGGACGGATGCAGTGGGTGCCACATGGACGCCTTGTCCCCCTCCACCCCCCTCACTCAGTGTGAGACCTCCTGCCTCAGTTTGGTCCCAGACCCCCAATCCTGTGGTCATTGCTGCTGTGTGGGGAATGTGCAAGAACTGACCTGGGGATATGATCACCTCCACATCAGCAATCTCATCAAACTGGAATGATCCCATTCGCACCCCACAGCGGAAGGTTCCAGTGTCCTTGGTCAGACCCTCCACTCAGGCCTACCTGGCAGCAATGCCGAGGCAAACAGGAGCCACATGGACAGGGTAGCCTGGGCCATGTATCAGGGCAGCCCTGCTGCTCCTCTTCATTGTGTCCCTGAGGCTTCACTTCCTCTTCTGCCTGTGGTACCACCTCTGTTACTGCTGGTGATTCAGCAAGGGCATGGGGTTTCCTGTTTCCTCCACTCTCAGCTTCTCCTGGTCACTGAGAGTGTTTGCTGTGCACTGTCCCCTGTGCCCTGCCCCAGGGTCTCCCCTTTCTTCCTCCAGCATGGCCCCCATGGTGGGACACAGCCTGCCTCTCACTGCCACACTGCCCAGGCCCTCTGGACGGGCAGGGCACCCAGTGGGAGACTTTCTTCTTGAGAGGTGGCTCAGCACTGCACAGGGAGCACCTGAACCCCAGACAATCCCCCAAGCTGGGCAGTGCTCCTGCGTGGCCACATTGTCCTTCCCATGGGAATGCAATGGGGAACCCCAGCCCCTTATCCCGGTGCAGCTGAACATGAGCACCCATTTCCCTTGCCAGCACGTACCCCCAGGCTATTCCCAGCACAGTCCCTCTGTGGCTCAGGAGCCCCATGCCCTGATCAGGTCCCGCCAGGCCTCCCGCTGTGTCCCCAGTCCCTGCAGTTGCTGCAGTGGGGGGCACAGTTGTGGAAGGACTCTTCCCTGGCTACTGCTTGGCTGGAGATGGATATTTGGTGGATCAGAGGTGGCCGGGCTGAGGCTCCTGGGGCTGAACGCTCCTCTCCCCATGACAAGACTAAGCTGGGCCATGGTGGAGCAGGTGCCTGATGACCCCTGTGACCCCATGTCCCCCCCAGCCACAACGCAGCATGTCCCCACACAGATGTGTGCATCTGCATCGGCTGCCACAGGCATCCCACGCAGTGCTGCAGCTGAAGCAAGGAGCAGATGGACAGACAGTCCCACCCTTTATTGCAAAATTCTCTTCAGTTGGCAGTTGCAGCTCAGCAGACACAGGCTCTCTGCACCCCAAACCCTTCCCTCTCCAGAGCTGGGGCTGCCAGGAGGGGCTGACGCTTCCCAGGGAAAAAAGATCCTGGAGTAGAGCACAGCCTGGCACGGGGCACCTGTGAGGGGTGGCATGGCCCCAGCGGAGTGGGGGGCTGAGGGGCAGGAGAGCGTCCCTCGGGCTCCGAGGTGGCTGGGACAGGTGGGCAGCCCCGTGCCCTGGTGCTGCTGGACATCTCAAAGAGCTGCAGGATTTCCTGGTCATGGCTCTTGCACCGGCTCCTCACGCAGGCTGCCCCACAAACCACGGCCAGTGCCATGGGCACCTTGATGCTGAGGAGAAGCAGCACGTGGATGACACTGAGCTGGGACCTGTACAGGGGAAAGGTGGTTATGCTAGAGCTTTGGTGAGGTCTGGGGAATGAGGATGGGGACTGGGGCACTTGCATGTCTGCCGGCTGCTCTGCTTGCCCCCAGGGTGATGCTTGGGGACTCAAAGCTGGGAGATACATGCAGGGGAAAAGAAGATTTTGGCCAGCGGATGCTGTTGGGGGCTAGCACAGATCCCAAGCCCTGACTCACAGCAGGGGAGGCTCCCCACAGCCCCTGGGGCACAGAGGGTTGGTGGTGAACAGGCTCAAGTTGCAGTCCTCAGTCGTGTTTGAAACAGCTGTGAAGGAAGCAGAGAGCAAAGTGGAGACCCCCACACTCCCTGTCCTGCACCCTGCACAGGAGTCTCTGCCCTGAGACTTCAGCCATGAAGGTGCAGGGGGTGGAGATGGAGGTATCCAGGCAGTGCCTGGAGCACTGGGGAGGAGGAAGAGGAAAAAGTGGGAAGTTCGCTGACAGCTTTGCTGCCAGCCCTGCTTTACCTGCAGAGACCATCACCCTGGTGCGGTGCCACCGGTTGAGCCTCAGTCTCCTCTTCACGCCGCAGCAGTAAAGGCCTGCATCTGCTGGTGTGACGCTGCTCAGTGTCACCGTGAATGTGTGTGCTGTGTGGTTGTCCCTGATGGACACCCTGTCCCGTGTCACCATCGCTTCTGAGCCATCGGTTTGGACGATGTAGGTCAAGCAGAACTGGAGGGAATTTTTGCGGCACCAGTACTTGGAGCTGAGCTTGTAGCGTGGCTCGTAGCTGCAGGACACTGCCAGTGAGCTGCCCTGCTCGACTGCCACCTGCTTGGGGCCTGTCACTGCCTGGCCACCTGCAGGGGACAGAGAGAGGTGCTGTGTACTTGTCCTGGCATTGCCTCGGGGAACCATGAAGGATCTGAGCCCGGGTTTCTTGGGGGTACAACCTGAGAGAGGCTGTGCCTGTGCACCCACTATGCTGGTGAGCAGTGCTGAGATGAGGTGTCCCTAGTCATTAAAAAAGATGCGCCCATCTAGGGTGTATGTTACTAAGAGAGTAAAATGCCTTATTCCCAGGGTTCGCGTGGCAGGGAACAAGCAAATCTCAGAGAACACGCCCCGTAACAGCCAGAGGAAAAGTTTGGGATGAGCTGGGCTTTTCCCATGACCACAATGAGCTTCCTGGTCTGCCTCAACCCCAGCCTCTCCAAAGCTCTGCCAGAACCCCTGAGGTGGATTTGCCTGACCTGTGCTCGTAGCTCTCACGAGAATAAGGGTCCAAACCAAGAAAATCCTCATTTTCCAGCTTCCTGCTCCCAAGGTAGAATTTTCCCCGTGGTTTTTCAGAAAGAATCCTTCAGGATGGAACCAGGCTCACATGCACATGGGTGTCCTAAGAGTTTTCCAAGCTGCCTTCTCCTGTCACTTCTTTGGGCAGTGCTTACCCGCAGACCCTGGATGTCTTCTTTTAAGACAGTTACTTCCTCCCCTTCACCCAGGGCTCATGACTCATCCTGGGGTGTTCCATGACAGCGACTCTGCCTTTTTTCTGAAATAGTCACTGGGTTCCCAGGACAACGACAAAATGCAGCAGGTTCCTCCACTGGGATGCCCATCCCAGCAGGGAGCAAAGACCTTCCCCTGAACAGGACCTAAAGCATTTTGGGGAGTTTTGAGAGGGGCCAGGCCAGAGCAGGGATAGAGGGAGTGGGGTAGAGTGCAGGTCAGCCCCTGTGAATGGACTAGGATGTCAGGATGTTCTCCCAGTTCTGCTGGACTGGGATGATGGATTGACATCCACCCCCCTGCACTGCTGCTCCCCGGTTGCCAAGTGGGCTGCCAGCTTGAACCAGGCTGCTTTTGTTTGTTTTCTCAAGTCGAAGTGTCTAATTTCCTCCCCAAACAACTTTTTTTGGCACAGTTGTAGAGTTTTGAGCAACAACGCCATTTTCCCCCAGAATTAAATGCTTCCATTAAAAGTTTCAGAAATCCAAACACACAAAGCAAAGCTGCTTCCCTGGCAGCTGCCTTGCTGATGGCTTTCTTCCAATGTACCCCTTGGAAAGAGCAGAAAGCACAAAGCTCCAGAATCCCCTTCCCTCTCATGCCTCGCCATGACAAGAGGAAGCTCTTGGTTTTCCTTTGGGCCACCGAGTAACCCCTTCCTTTCCAGCTGACCGGTTGTGAGCCAAGTCGCTGCAAGTAACAGCAAGATCTAAATTCAAAAAGTGGCTGGAGGTGGCAAACCTGCTTTGTGCTGAGAAGCTTCCCACTCCAGCCACCTCATCATCCTTGGGGAAGCACCCCTGCCACTGCCTGGAAAATCACAGTGCATCCTTCCCACCCTTCCCTTGGAGTGAGGGGAGCACTGGGAGAAGTGGCTTGGAGGTGGAGGCTCTGGGGATGGAATGTGCACAGGGAAGGTGCCTAGAAAGGTTTTTGCTGCAGGAGAATTTTGAGGGCAGCTCAGTTACCCGAAAGCAGACAGAAGCACTTCTCCAAAGAGCCACTTTGGTTGAGTTGTTGGGGGATTTTTCAAGCCACATCCATGCTGTGTCATTACTATCACATCACCATCACATCACTGTGTTAAATGTGAGGTGTTATTTCCCTGTTCCCCAGGTTTGGTTCCTGGGCAGCATAAGCAGCTGCCCAGTCCAGTGCTGGGGCTGGGACCTCTAGCACAGACTGAGGCCACTTTCTGCCCATCATGGCATTCTGTAGGACTGTGTTACACCCCAGAGAGCTCCTGACTTTGTCAGTGGCTGAAGGAAGATCTCCTTCCAGCCCCTGAGGATACAGCAGTGATTTACAGCCACCCAACATCAGCACTGCGACTCCCACATGGGGTTGTACTCCGATATTTCCCCTCTCACTGCTGTGTGAAGGGGCTGTGGCTGAATGTGGCACTGACCAGGGACTGTCAATGAGGGGTTTGCAAAGGGGATGGCTCCAGCTCAGTGCATCAGCCCCAGACCAACAGCAGTGTGTGAACATGCTCCTGGAGGGGAAGGTCAAGAGGAGGGCAGGCAGGAATGAGGAACCCCAGAGTGCTGACACAGAAGTCTGTCACAGGAGAAGCTGTGATGTTTATTCCAATTAAAGTGAGTGTCACTTGGAAAGCGAGAGCAGAAAGGGAGTAGAGCAATTCAGGCACGAACCAGTGCAACAGAGTGTGATGAGGAATCGCTCTGCTTAAAGTGGGGAGAGCCCTGCAGAGAGCCCCCCTGACAGCCCCCAGCCCACGCACAGGTGCTGGGGTGCCCCAGAAACCCGTGGGGAATGGATAAACATGGATAAACACAGCCCCCTGCACAGGGCAGGGCAAGGCACTCAGCTCTGCACCAGCATCTCTGGGGGCTGCGGCAGGGTCCTGCAAGCCAAGACCTCTCTCTTTTGGCAGAAAGAGGCCCGGGAAGCACAAGGCAAGGCTGCTCTGCGAGAGAAGCATGGCTGGAGCGCTTCTCAGGAGCGCCGCTGATGCGCCCTGACAGGAGCACATCAATTTGCCTTTTCGTCCGCCTGCACACGGGGCTGGGGCGAGCGCCCGCGCACCGCTTGTGGCCGCAGCAGCGAGCGGAGCGTGTCAGAGCCCCGGCAGCGCCATCACTGTGCGATGTGGGCACGGCACAGGGGACAGGATGAGCTGACACCTGCGCCCCTGCAGCCCCTGCCTCCTGCCTGCCCCGGGCAGTGCTCCCAGTTCCTTCCCAGCAGCGACGGGACATTCATCAGACACGGCTTTTGCTCTACTTCTGCATGGTATGGGTCTGGGTTTACTCGCTGCTGCTGGTCCTAAGAAAAAGCTTCGAAGCCTTCCTGAGACAGGCAGTAATTGAGTCAATCAGTGCGTGCATCTCCTCGGTTCAGGGCCCAGCAAGAATAGACCTTCCCCAGTTCTCATCTCACTGTCTTACCCACCACTGCAGCTGAGCCTTTCCAGAGTCCTGCCTGCTCTGGACTTCAATGATATTTCCAATCCCCAATTCTGTTATTTAATCAGGGCCTTTGAAAAATAATCAAGTCATTTCAGTCTGTTCTTCATGGGCAGATTCAGCAAGTTTGGTGAAATTGTGCATAGGAGATAAGGCTGAGTATAATAATGCAGCTCCTTTAGTGCTGGCTGATTGAGCAGGCACTGTCTGATCTCTCCTTTCCGCTGCCATCTCAGATAACCAAGATAAGCCCAGATCATTCCCAGATCTCCTGATTAGCAAAGCCAGCAAAAGTGGCAAAAAATACTTACTGACTTTGCGGTGGTGGAGGATTTACTCTGGGCTCTGCCCGAGGCTGGACTTAGCCAGAAAGGGCTGAGGCAGGGGTTATTTAATGCAAAGAAATTAAGAATCCATACTCAGTGGATTCAGAGGATGAAATTCTGATTCCTTCCTAGCTCACATG
The DNA here is from genome assembly GCA_013400735.1 of Pomatostomus ruficeps. Classification (NCBI taxonomy): domain Eukaryota; kingdom Metazoa; phylum Chordata; class Aves; order Passeriformes; family Timaliidae; genus Pomatostomus; species Pomatostomus ruficeps. Next base: position 98,860 of record VYZT01014587.1, on the reverse strand, counting down.
GAAGGAATGATGAAAGCAATGCTCCAGTTTTCCCCAAATGTGTTGTACAGGGAGATAGTACAGCAGTTAATGGGGTTGGGCAGCAGAGAACAAGCAGGAGCAGGCCAGGAGAACAGTGAAGCAGAAACTCCTGAGCTGGATTTAAATCTTCCACTGTTAGAGCTGTACTTCTCAAGGCAAATACAGCTGTAATTAGGTTACCAGAGACACAGTCCACCAGCAAACAGACCAAACAATGGATCTAAATTGCAGGTTCATTTGGAATCACTCCTGCCGTTTACAGGTCATTTCCTCTGATTTCATAGCTCTGCATTGATTTCAGCCGGTCAGCACTTGCTCGGGGCTATAAACTGCTCACTGGCTGCCAGAAACCTCTGCTGGGTCTGGGGGAGGCTGGCAGAGCAAGGGGTTTGCTCTGGATGGTGGGGAAATGCATTCCTCGGTGTGTGAGGGGATGCAGTGATGCAGATGTTGGGCTGCTGTGCTCTGATAAAGCTGCTGATATCACTTATCTACGATGGGTCAGATCCTCCAGCATCATAAAGCGGGATAAATTCCTTGGAGCAGGGCCAGGGTGTGCTGGTGCCTGTGTTTTGCCAGCAATCTGTGTTGTCTCATTAGGCTGCATTACATTTGGAAATGTGGTAGACAAGAAAATTGTCTTCCTCCTGAGTGAGGTTAAACTTGCAGGGCCAAGTCTGTCTCTGGTGCAACGCTCGTGTCTGCAGAGGGAATGGACAACTTGGCTCTGTGAGGCTCTGCTCAGTCAACAGCAGATCCTCCCTGCTCCCCTTTGTGATTCAGGACAATGTTGTAGTCTCCTCTCCTCCCCCGCCTTCCAGGAGAGGTTTGTCTGGGTACCTGCCCAGTTTGGGTGCCCAGGGCAGAGCTGTGCAGTCCCTGCAGCAGATCTGGGTCCCTGGGGTCTGTGTGGCCCAGCAGACAGCTTGAGTCAGGCTGTACCCCCACACTGGGGCAGGGGAAGGCTGAGCATGCACTCAGGATGGTGGCATGAAGTCTCCACCCTCAAGGGGCCATGACAACACTGGGACATCCATGGGAAGGTTGTGCTGACATCCATGGGAGTTTGGGAGTTCTGACAAGTTCTTGGTGCGTTTAAGAGTTGCCCTGGCTTCGTTGAAACTGCCCTGAGGTTTTCTGCTTTCTTCTTCTTGGCCCTGCCTGCTGTGGGATGTGTGCACTGTTGAACCACTTGTTAATTTGTGATCCAGACACCAGGGTTCGTGATATCATTTATTTTTGTGCTGTTGATTGTCTTCCAGTGCATGAGGTCACGGTCTGGCTGCAGGACAGTCTTTGTCAGGTTTGGTTGGACTTTTTGGCCTCAGGCAAACCTGAACCCCACTGTTCCTATTGTTTTTTAATTTTTTTTCTGGCTGTTGTTTCCAAGCCCCATCGTCTGACCCGGCAGAACCCTCTCTGCAGTCAGAGGAAATAATGGGCAGATATAATTAGCAATGTCAGGCCTAGGCAGTCAAACAGCAATCGGACGGGTGCAGATGGCTCTTGGAAGCGTGGTCTGTTCCTCTAGCTTGGGGCCATCTGCTGATCTGGGAGGGAACGGGAGACTGAATTGAGTCTCTCTTAAATAAACTTCTGAGTAAAGAATAATTTATTTCCAGTGCAATCGACAACATCAGATTGCTCTAAAGGGAGTCGTAAAGAAAGAGATCTCAATGAGATATTGACTGTCACCTTCAGGTTTAGGCACAGCTTCCTCCTGTTTCTAAAACCAATTTTTTTTTCTCCCAGCAGGGTCTTAACTGGGTTCTGTAAATACAGTGGGATCCCAAGGGGACATGCTGGGCTAAACAAGGCTCAGCACCAGCTTGGTAAAGAAGCTGAAATGGCCTGGCTAGCACGAGATGCCGCCCCTCCGTGGGGTGACACGCTGGTGACCACGCAGCCCTGAGCCTCACCCCCACGCGTGGGCTCTGCGGGCGGGAATCTGGAGCCGTGTCAGCCGGAGCAGCCTCGGTGCGGGCATGAGGCTCCTGAACTGCCAACGAGCCTGCCGCGAACCTGGGCAGGAGCAGCGCCGCGGACCCGGCTCCGTGCTCAGCTCGGCGCTGCTCGGAGCTGGCACCCAAAACCTCCCTGCCAGGGCTGCCCGTGCCCCGTGGGCGCCTCCCGCAGCCACTCCCGGCAGCGATTCCCGGCAGGGACCCCCGGGCTCTGCGAAGTCTGGGGGCTCTATCCCGGCGGACAGGGATGGGGAGAGACCAGCGGTTGTGCCGAGAGTCCGGCGGGCTCTGCCGGCTTGGGGGACGCTCCCATCGCCTCCCCGCCCCCGGGCGGGACCGGCCTCTCCCCGCTCCCCCCCGCCGGCTCCATCGGGCGGGGGAGCCCTGAGAGCGGCGGCGGCGAGCACCGGGCACGGCTGTCCTGCGGTGCCCGAGCGGGCCGGGCTGTGCC
>VYZT01014587.1:63130-96247 GCA_013400735.1 Pomatostomus ruficeps | reverse complement strand
GGCTTCGGGGGGGGATACGGGGCAGGGCTGCTGCTTGAACTTCCCGACAAATTCCGTCTCTCTGCCTTCCTCGCTCCTCGCCTCCCGGTGGGGTCCGTCTGTCACCCCCATCCCGGTGCGGCTGTGGGGGTGCGGCGGCGGCTCTGTCCCCGTCGTGGGGATGGGCAGCCCGCGGGGCTTGGCCCCGGTCCCAGCCACATCCCGGCTGGCGGTGGGCAGCGGAGTGGCAGCATTCGGCGTGTTTAGGAAGCCAGGACTGCTGGAACGGGGCCAGCCCCGCGGCACAGCCCGCAGTCGCCCTTCAGCCGCCCCCGCTGTCCTGTGCAGGCTCAGAGCGGGTCGGGGGCAGCAGGACCCCGGGGCTCTGTTTGCCAGAAGCAGATTAATGAGCAGGAACTTCCCCGCCATGAAACAGCCGCGTCCCAGAGACGTCCATTCCTGTCCTTATTGCTTTGAAATCCTCTTTTGCAGTGTTCCTGTGTTTTCTTAACTCCCGGGACTGTGTTTTGTAACTCAAATCGCACGGAGGGTGGTCAGGGTTGGTGCTGTCCCTGCAGGACGTGGGGCGCTCAAGCTTTGCTGCGGGGACAGCAGCAGCAGCAGCGCTTTTGGCTCTCTGCAGTCAGGCGCTGCCCTGCAACTCCTGGAGTCACGGAGGAGATGCTGATTTATGACAGATCCACCCATCACTCCTTCCTGCTGTCCTCACACCGTTTTCCTGCAGTCCCCGGTGACTGTGCAGAAACCGGCACCCTCGGGAAAAACAAGGATTGGACAAGACAGGGGGAAGGGCTGGGGTTCTGTGGATCTCCCTTCACAAACCCCAGTCTATTCTGTATCCTGCTGTACTCGGGACAAGGTGCCCAGCCCTTGATTAGAAGAAAAATATCAATTACTGGCAGCTCTCATTTCTGTTGCACATGGAATACATAGGACATGCTCCTAGGGATGACTTGAGAAACTTTGATTCTTTGCAAAGCCCTAACTCTCTCTTTTCCAGGAATGAGCTGCTGCAGATAAGGAATGACACTGGTGGAAATGAGGCTCTGGGCAGAAGACCTGCCCAGGCAAATAACCATTCCAGTCCCATGTTCCCTGCTGCTTCCCTTGGTGTTTTTCTGCCTCTCCTGGCTGTGCTGCTTGTCTTGAAGAAACAAGGCTGCTCTCACTCTAGGGAAGTGAGGCAGCAAATATCTCACTAGATCTTGTGTCTGAGCAAGCAATCACATTTCAGACGTGCTGAAAAACCCCAAGAGAGCTTTGCAGTCTGGAGACAAGTTTTAAAAGATTTCTGGTAGGTGGCTAAACCTGGGTCCAGGAGGAAACAGGCCAGGAGCAAACCAAAGCAGGAACAGCAGAGGTTTATTCTGGGCTGTTCCAGAAAAGTTTCGCATGATATAAAATGATGAATTCTGCCTTCAGGTGGTTTTTCCCATTGCCAAATCATTCATCCTCCTGTGTGATTCCTGGATGCATTTAGCTGGAACAAGACCCAAAGGCAGAGGGATGTGTTCCTTGGCTGTGGTTGATACAAGGTGTTAGCAGGGAGTTGCAAACAGGGATCTGCATGATCTGAGACATGTTTTATTTGCTGCACAGCCCTAGAGCTCACATCTGCAGGGCTGAGATACAGCCTCTGCCAGGGCAAGGGCCCAGCCAGGCTGGCAGAGGGCTCCAGGCTCTGTCTCAGGACAGTGTAAGGGTCTTGGCCATGGTGAAATAGAGCCTGGGCAGGTGGGGACAGCCCTGAACTGTCCCTGTGGCACACAACAGCTTCCAGCAGCATCCCTGGAGCACTGCTTGGAGTAGGGGAGAGGCAACACAATTTTGTATAAAGAGCAGGTTAAAAATAAGTCTCAGGGACTGAGAGTCTCAGCCTGAGAGGCCACGGGAATGGGGTGGTGAGAGCAGACACATCTCCACCCTCAGACCTCTCCCAGGGCCATGTCCCAGCTGAGCTCTGCAGGCAGCTGTTCTGAGGGGCATGTACACATTTGCCACAATTTGCTGTGATAAATCCTCCTCACCTGAGCACAAACCTGTGGGTTTGGAGCTTCAGCAGCTTCCTGAGAGCAACACCAGAGCCTGTGGAGGGCACTTCTCCCTTCCCTGCATCCCCCTGGCTGGGGTTTTACCCTGTCAGACTTCCACTGGCTATATTTAGCTCAGGTCCAGGTTCTGCATGTTAAATCTAGAAAATGAACTGGGAAGACAACCTCAACCCACATGTGCTATCCCAGATCTCCTCCCACTTGGCTGGCACCAGAATTGCAGCCGCTGCCTCCCTGAGCCTTGACAGCCGTGCAAAACCTCTCTTCCCTCAGCAGGTTACACCAAAATATCTCTTTTTTCTTGCTGGCTGCCAGCATGAGTACGGGAAGTTTGAATTGCTTTGCCTTGTCCCTGCAGCCCATGCCGAGCCAGCAATGATTTTGACTGGAAGTGATCCATCCACATCTGAATTAACCCCAAAACTAACTCAAGGTGTAGGGAGGGATATTTGCTCTTCCCTTAAGGCAGGGCAGGCAGAAGGTCTTTTCAGGAGGGTGTTCCAAACTGTACCTGCTTTTTTGTGGGGCTGTGGGGTGGTGGAGAAGTCAGGTTACCTCTGCCCACCCAGTGAAAATAATTTTCTTTAGCTGGAAACAGGGATTGCTTTGATTGTGTTGGGGCTCAGCAGTGGTGACATGGGACTGTCACCAAGCGAGTCTCCAGGTCTCGGGAAGGTTTCCCTCTGTGCCTTGCCCAGCCCTGACAAAGCCCAGCTCCACCCCCGCACCACCAGGCAGAGAGGAAGGACGGCATCAAAACGAATCTTGCAACATTTTACCAAAGTTTCCCATGGAAAAAAAAAAAAGCCCTGGGAAAACCCCGGGGGGCTGAGAAGATGAGGGGGAGGTCTGTCTGTGGCTGAGGATGGGGGAAGAGTCAGGACAGCTACGGAACTTTGTCACTGGGAGACCTTTTGCTACCATGACTCAGTCATGTCCAGACTGAGGTTACAAGGGCTAACTAGCCACAGTGGAGTTTTTATTCTTAGTTTGTATTTATTTGGTAACCAGGAAGGCCACAGTGATTTCCACTGTGCTGTCTCTCCACAGAGCCCATGAGCTTTTCCTAAAGTCATTAGGAATATCTCTTGGCTGATCCAGGCCAACTTTTACTATTAAGTCATGAAGCTATTCATGAGTTGTCTCTATTATGAATCCCATTTAAATTATTAATAGAGGATTCTGCCTTTTATACATGTTCTCTGTAAACCCTGGGCTACGGAGGCTTTCTGGTGCTCATTCCAACCAGCTCTTTTCCCTCCATAATTAATGCTGTTCTCTGCATTAACTGCTCCCAAAGACAGCACTGCAGGGTGCTCCCAGTCATGTTACACATCCTAGCACCAGTATTTTACCTGGAAATAGTGTGTAGCACCAAAATAGCCCCATGGTAATGAATTCTTGCTGTGTTTCCTATCCAGCTGCTCCTGGGCATATCCTTCTCTCTGCACGGGAAAGGGTTCTGGGCCCCAGGGAAAAGCCAAGGGGAGATTGGGCAGGGAAATTTCCCCCCAGGAAAGGAGTGACCCAGATCCATTGACCCAGAGATTTCTGCCTCCCAGCATCTCCACAGATGCCGTGCAGGCTCCCAGCTCACGAGGCTGCTCTGAATGTACAAGTGACCTGCAAACAGCCCAGGCAGGGAGGAGGGAGAGATCTCTGGCTGCGGGTCTGGGCACAGGTTGCTGCCTCTCAGCACACAGGTCTGTGCAGCACCCTGCATCTGGCAGAGGTGCAGGGCTCCTTCCTGCCAACAGCTCTGCTTGGCAGGTCAGGCTTTTCCCAGGAGAGGTTCAGTGTTTGGGATGTTTTTTCCAAGGGAAAGTGCTGATTCACGGAGACAAGCATTACTGGCATGAACAGGCTCCCGGCAGGTTGTGGAGTGGTGCTTTATGCAAGACAGGATGCTGATTTCCTGCCGGTTCACATCCCTGCGTTGTTTGCGGTCCTCAAGCTCCCTGGCTTTCGGTTTCAGCTCACTTCTTTGGGACCTGTGGGATGCAGGAACCCTGGTGCCAGGTGCTGTGGATCCCACATGGCCTCCCAGGTTATGGAATCAAGCCTTGAACTGCAGGGGCTGTTCAGACATTTGATTAAACACCTTCCTTCACACTCATCCTGTGTTTCACAAGGGGAAGTGCAGTGCCTGAAGCCGTGCCAGGGTTGGTCACATCCTGGGGCACTTTGGGACAGGAGAGGGATGGGACTGGATGTGCACAGAGGCTCCCTGTGGATGTTGGGGAGGTACTGAAGCACCTTCAGGGTGGAGACAAGGGACTGAGGTGTTGCAGGACAGAGCAAGGCTGCTGGAGCTGCACGAACAAAAATGAAGCAGGGGAAAAAGAGATGCAGCCAAGTGCAGCAGAGGTGGATGCAGAGAGTGGGGAGGTTGAGCCCCAGCACATCGCTGGCTTATCCCTGCAGCCTGAGGGGTGACTGGGGACCAGTGACAGAGGGGATGCTCAGTGTCTGCCAGAACTGCAGCTTCAGGAACACCCATGTCCTGAAAGACAAAGCCAAAACCATTTCTAAGCAAGGAGCCTGGTAGCAGAGTGTTTATTTTAACTCGTGTCCTGCAAAAGGGTTGAAAGTGCCTCGGTTTCCTGAAAGGATCGGAATGTTCGTGCTGGTGGCTCTGCAAACAAAACCCAGACACCAGCAGAGGGGAGGGAGGCGGTTCTGTTTGCACTGCGGGTCTCCCTTAGGTCAGGTATTCTGAGGGGCACGGGCAGGAGCAGAAGATGAGCTCCCCAGGGATGCAGTGTGGGTACTGGGACCATGGGCTGGCAGCTGCTCAAGAGGTGACAGCTGTGACACCCACACAGCTCCCTTGTCCCTTCTGCTCAGGGAGGGGAGCAGTCTGGGGCTTCCCATGGTGGGCCGGAGAGGCAGAGGGACTCTGTAACTTCAAACCCACCACTTTGCAGGAGGGAGAGCTGTGGGTCCACAATGTTAAGGCAGCACAAAGACAGCCCAGTGACCCGGCGAGGCTGCGTGGCTGTGGCAGCAGCTGTGTGCAGTCGCTGTGGCAGCAGCTGTGTGCAGCAGCTGCAGGAGATGCTCTCTTTACTAAACAGTTTTGGACTTAATCCAGTGACTCCAAAGTCCTCCCAAAGAGGTTTTCCAACAGGGCTGTGTGAACCAAGGCTGCTTCTGCCCAGCAGGTTCCTGAGCTGGGGTAGGAGCATCTCTCCTGCTCACTGTCCATGACGGCTGTGCTTTTCTTTCCCTTCCATCTCCTCTTTTGGACAGGGCACAGTGGGACCCAGGCCTGAAGCTCATCCCAGAGCACATTTCATTAATTACAGAGAGGGACAAAGGGGTGGAAATTCCTCCCTGGGCAGGTGGCAGAAACAAAAGCAACAGATCCAGGGGCTGGGTGTGTCCTTCTTGATCCTGCTGCATTTGCTGCCACATCCCCCCAGCACCCCTACCCGGATGTCTGGCCCCCAGCTGCACACTGTACCTGCAGCTCCCCCATCACCTGCACTGTCTCTTTATCTGTTCCTTGCAGACAATCCTGGTTGGAGACAGCGGCGTGGGGAAGACGTCTCTGCTGGTCCAGTTTGACCAGGGCAAGTTCATTCCTGGCTCCTTCTCCGCCACCGTGGGCATTGGGTTTACGGTAAGAGCCCAGTTCCTGGTCCCTGGGCTGAGCACTCACCCTTAGGGTGCAGCTTTATTTGGGGAATCAGAATCTATGCATCTGTGGTAAGCACAAAGAATTGGATACTTTGCTTTGGTGCTGCTGGATGAGGGGCCTGGTTTGGCTGTGTGATTCTGGGCATGCTTTGGACTGCCGGGAGGGATGAAGGATGGGTGAAGCTCCAAAACCCTTGGTGGAGCCGTGTCTGAGTGCAGCCTTTTGCTTCACATGCAGAAAGCTGCCTTTGGAGCAGCCCTGCTCTGCCAGGGAGATGCCAGCCTATGTCCTGCCTGTGTCTGCCCGAGGCCCTGGCAGAAAGTCAGGCAGATGGTGACAGTGCCTGGGAAAAGCACTCGGCTGCCATCCAGAGCTATTTGCAGAGCTGCCGTGGGGTCTCCAGTGGCTCTGATGTATGTGTCCCCTCTCCCGGGGGAGCCTGGGACAGGGACAGTGCTCGGGACCTTACTGCAGGGAGACTGTCATCCCTTCAGCATCGTGACAAGGCTGGAACTCCACAGGGGGCTGGTACCCATGGGGATGCGATTACAGGAATTTTTTTTTAGTCCAGGCCAAGGAAGCAGGGAAATGTGGTACCGGGTGGGGGGGTGGGGGGGCTCTGGGGCCAAGCAGCCCAGGGACCAGTAGCCAAGGATGTCCCTGTGGAGCCCTGGGCAGGCAGAGGAGGCTCAGTCGCACCACTGATCTCCGCCAGCTCCCAGCTGCCTTGTTTCTCCCACAGCAAATGCCAGCGTGTGGAAGTGATGCTCAGCCAGGTGTTTTTCCTGCTCAGGCAACTCCATGAGCTCCAGCATGGTTTGTCATATCCTTCCAGCCCCCTCCCCATCTCGCTGCAGAGAAGCTCAGCCACTTCCAGGAGCTCTGAGTGCCTCCAGCTTCCAGCTCTGGGCACTTCCCTGGTCAAAGAGGAGAGTTTATAAACTATAAATCCCCCAGCTGGGTCTGAGCGCAGTTACAGGACTGGAAATACAGGTTCTATTTCCCGGGGGGCAGAGGAGGGCTGAGCTGGTGCAGGAGCGGGCAGCCCTAGAAGGCGTGGAGGTGGATGTCATTCCAGAGGGCATCTCTGCCACTGGACCTCCTGCAGACAAGCGTGGCCTTCACCTGGAGAGCAGCTAGGGGCACAGCTCTGCCCTGGAGCCCTGCACCCCTGAATCTCAGTGGTGTGAGCAGGGATGGGGGTTGCCCTGACGTTAGCCCTGATGTGAGGGAGATGGAATATTCCAGGGAAAATAGATCAGGGAGGGTTCATGGCTCCTGTAGATGAAGTGATGGTTGTAAGGCTGAAGACCTTGGGCAGCTGCAGTGCATGGACTCGGATGGGGTTTTATGGGGTGGGGTTTTGGGTAACACAGCATCCCTCTCCAGGGATTTCTCCCACATTCCCATGCTTGGGCTTTTCCCAAATGAAGTGCAGTATGAGCTGGGCTCCAGAGCCTGGTGTAGGGGGCTGCGAGCAGCCGCGGGAGCGGGAGGTCTGGCAGCCATCCCAGATGAGACACAGGCGCCTCTGAACCGTCTCGAACACAGACACAGCTCGTGGCTTCCGGCTAACGGCTCCCGCTCCTTTCCCTGCCCCACGGTGCTCACCCAGCTCAGCACCGCTGGGGCTGCAGCAGACGGTGCAAACCCCCCACCCTGTGGTGGGCTGCTGGGGTGGGAGTGGGAGCTGCCATTCCCCACTGTCCCGGCGTGGCAGGGTGGGGTTTGGCAGCACCGGGGTCTCCATCCCACGCTCTGCAAGGGACGGGGTGACCGTTTATTTGTGGGGTGAGCAGTTCCTCCTCTCGTCACCCACGTGTCCGGGGGATGTGCCGGGGCTTTGCCCGCCACCCGGTGCAGCCGAGCCCCCGGCAAACCGAAGCACCGCGGGGCCCCCGGTGTGGGGGCGCAGCGGGGCAGTTTCCACTCTTCAGCCTCTTCTTTCTCATCCCGCGTCCGGGCTGGGCAGAGAGGCGGCCGGGGCACAGCCTCGGGGGTGGCATCGGCCGGGGAGGAGGAGGAGGAAGAGGAGGAGGAAGGCGGGTGGGGCCGCGGCTCCCGCTGGCCCCGCGGCGCCGGCACTCGGCGGCTCCGCTCGGACGCACCATGGGCGGCCCCGAAGGGGCGGCGGCGAGCGGGACCCCCCCGGCGACGAGCGGGGAACCCCCGAAGGGCAGCGGGGACCTCCCGGCGCTGCCCCGGGACTACGAACTGTCCGGCAAGGTGGGAGGCGGCGCGGGGTGAGCAGGGATGGACCCTCCCAACTCTGACAGGGGGGAAGGTTTGGGTTCGACCCCCGGCTCGAGGAAGACAAGGAGGGGTTTAGGAAGGGTCCCGGGGGTCACCCGCTTCCTCCGCTGCTGCGATCGTGCTCAGGAAGCGGCCGCTTGGGGGAAGAAGAAGGGGAAGGAGTCGGCAGCCGCAGCTGACCCCCCAGCCCTTCTCTGCCCCGGGAGTCCCCCGATGCAGCAGGTGCGGGGATTGGGGAGGTGGAGATGGGGGGTCCCTGCCCCGGGAGTCCCTCCTTCCTGAGTGTCCCCCTCTTCCCCAGCCCAGCCTAGGCAAGGGTTGTCTCAGGAAGCACCTTCCTCCTCCCGGCGGCTCAGGGGAGGCACAGGACTGATGAACATTTTACCCCCAAAATTTAATATGCATTCCCAGGCTGAGCCCAGCACTAATGGTATCAGCCCTGACGCCTCCTGCTGCCTCACTGAGTCGGTTCCTAAGTGGTCCTGCACACTCTCACCTTCCCTAAACTGCTTTTATTCCTTTGCCTTTATCCTCCCCTCTCTGACTCCTCTCAGTGGAGGGCAATTTCCATGTCTGAGGGAGAAAACCGAGTTTTCAGCTTGGTCTAGAGTGAGGTGGAGGCAGAACTGAGCAGTGTTCCCAGCTCTCCACAAATCCTGGGGAAGGAATTGACCAGCCAAGTGGTGGCAGGAGGCAGAGCATTTCCAGCCGCCAGCTCTGGCATTTGCTGTGCCATCCCTGTGGAAGGTGCCCGTGGCCCACTGTGTTTGCCTGCCCCAGAGGCAGCTGGGCTGCAGGGATTTGCTTTGCGAGCTCCAGCATCCTGGCAGGGTGGGCATGCGGGGATGGACCTTCCTGCTGAACTCCTGCTCACTGCCATTTTTCATCAGGGGCCAGATGCAGGCAGGTTAATGATTGCTGGACAGGAACAGGTCGCTGCAGGCAGGCAGGAAGAACAGAGCATCGGGAAAGGCTGTGCCTGTGGAGCCCAGCATTAGTCCTGGCTGCTCCCTGCCGGGGTTCGGCAGTGCCAGAGCGGCCGGAGAGCCTGGGCTGATCCTGTTTGCTTTGCAGGAGGGGAAAGGCACCGTGTTTGCTTTGGTGTCTGCAGCAGGCACCGACAGGGAGAGAGTCCCGGACACACAGGGTTTGCCCAAGCCATGCATCAGCCCTTGGGCTGGGCACACCCGAGTCAGGGGCAAAGTGTGGGTGGAGGTGGCTCCACGTGTTTGGGAGCTGTGTCTGGTTCTCCAGGAGCCTCCTGGGCTGGGAGATGGCCAGGGGCTGGCCAGGAGATAGCTCTTCTTGCTGCAGCACCTGCTTTCACACCAGCTCTCCCCCTCTTTCATGGCTGGGGGCTGCTCTGCTGCCCTCAGGGGTCCCATCCCACACTCAGCTCCTGTGGGGCTTCCCAGACCTGTCAGGACCAGCCCTGGCGAAAGAAACGAAGGGAGAGAGGGAACTGGGGAGGGCTCAGCACCGGTCTGGAGTGCTGCTCCCTCCCCGTCCTGCTGACACCTCTCCCTGCACCCATCTTGCAGGTGATGTTACTTGGAGACTCGGGCGTGGGGAAAACCTGCTTCCTGCTCCAGTTCAAAGACGGGGCCTTTCTCTCTGGGACGTTCATAGCCACCGTGGGCATAGATTTCCGGGTGAGACCACCACGGCTGCCAGCCCCTCGCCTCCCTCCACCCGCACCTCGGCCAGGACGGGGTGCTGGGGAGGAGGAATGGGGGTTTCCAGCCTCTGTACCCCTGATTATCTCCCAACCAGCAGCAGGTGCTTGCTGGAACCCTTCCACCCCTCCCTGGGAGAGCAGTGACAGACAGAAGAGCCCACTGGTACTGCCACCTCTTGCCTTTAAATCAGCACACAGACTGAGTTTAGCCCATCCCAGCCGTGTTCATGGGCTGGGGGTGTGTGGTGGGCAGCCAGCATGCTCCACCATGCAGGCCAAAACCAGCAGCTGGGGAGAACAAACACTGCTTGCTGTAATGTCGTGCCTTGAAAGAGCTGAAATGAGCTGCTGAGAAGTTGTTAGGGTTACCAGATCCTGTTTAAATCCCCACGCTGCTCTCTGCTCACCAAATTTCAGCTGCGGGATCTCTCTAAGGGTGTCCAGGGAGGCACAGCTGTTTGCAGCACAGGGCAGAGCAGGCAGGAAGTCACGGGGGTGTCCCCGGGCAGGGCTCTGCCCACAGCCACTGATATGTGTCGCTTGCGGTCAGTGCTTCCTCTGCCCCCACAGCTGCAGCTGGTCCCATTTTCTGCCACTTTTGCTGCCCTGGCCGTGTTTTGGTGGAACTGGGGAGCTTGGTGAGCAGAGAGTGAGGCAGAGAGGGCTGTGGGTTTGGTTTGAAGGGCCGTGAGGCCTGTCCTTATGATAAAGTCATGAAAGAAGGAAAATCTGCTGTGTCCCACTGCTGGGCTCAGTGCCAGTGTCCCCAGAGGTGTTGCCAGCCCGTAGGTACCTGCTCTGCCTCGTGCAAGCGTCCCCTCCAGCTGCTCACTGCTCTAGGTAATCTCCAGAGCCTCCTAGGGCACGTTTTTGTTTCATCCAGCCCATTTGCTCAAACGCTGTCATCTCCACATGGGCTGAATTTCCATTTCAAACAATTCCAGGCAACCAAATTATTTATGGGGTCTTCTCTTTCCAGACTTGGAGTACGATTCTTTAAGAGTCTTAAAATAGCTTTTCAGTATTTTTTGCTTTTCTTTCTTCTGGCCTCTGGAGGGAAGCCCCTGCGCTTCTGAGATGAGAAGAACGGTTGCTTAAGCCTTCATAGCTGCCTTCCCACCTCAGCTGGAAACGCCTCCTTCATTTCCCAGTCCCATCCCAGCCTGAAAACCATCCTGACCCAGGAGATTTCCTTGTACCATGCTGGATATGGCTGTGTGCTACATACAGCCCAGCTCAGTGTTTGCAACCATCTTTAAGAACCAAACAAAGCTCCACCAGCAAGAAAACCTGAACGGGACACCCAGCATCACCCACTGCATGCGCCCAGGCAGTTTGTAGCATCCAAAGCCCTTAAATTACTGCAAACAGGTTAATTTTTAGCGCAGCACACGGAACTGAAGAGTCTCGGCAGAAAGATCAGGGCTTTTTGGTGAGCAAACATAAAAGTGCACCAAGGTGTAATTAATAAATGCAAATTTATGTGTGATTCATCCAGAGCTTTCCACTTCCCCAGCTCTGCCAAACTCCCCAGGGGCTGCTGCAATCCCGAGGCTTCCCGGCAGGAGCCAGAGCGGGTCGGTGTTCCTGGGATTTGCTGGACAGCCAGCGTCATTAACTGACTCATTAGGGGACTCAGGAACCACAGGATGGGCTGTAAAGGATGAACGAGGCATCAGAGCCAAGGCAGGCTGGGATCTCACTGTCTCTTCTCCGCTGGTTCTGCTCTTCACCCTGACTCTGCTCTGGGATGTCCCTGTAGCTGCCAAGCAGCAGGATCAGGGTTTGTAGCCATGAGGCTTCAACATCCAGTCCCACGGGCAGCCTGGCATCATCCCACCAGCCCAGGGAGAGTGGCTGAGGGGCTGTGGAATGCCAGCTCTGCGCCAGGGCTGGCTGCCACACGCACCGAGACATGCTTTGGGCTGATAAACCTGCTCTCCTTGTCTTCTGCAGAACAAAGTGGTGCTCGTGGACGGTGTGAAGGTGAAGTTGCAGGTGAGCTTTGGGAGGGGGGAAGAAATTTCCACATGGAAGCCCACCTCAGGCTGAGCATGGTGGTCCGGCAGGGCTGGGAGCCACAGAAGCAGACCCAGCTCGGGGAGGTTCCTCTCCCTGCTCTCACCAGGGCAGTTTCTCGGCAGATCTGGGACACGGCAGGACAGGAGCGTTTCCGCAGCGTCACCCACGCCTACTACCGGGATGCCCAAGGTGAGTTTGGGGTCTGGCAGGGGTGGAGGGGACCATCCAGAGCACATTCCTGCAGTGCAGCAATGCCTCTGCCTCCTCCCCTCCAGCCCTGCTCCTGCTCTACGATATCACCAGCAAGATGTCCTTTGACAACATCCGTGTGAGTCCCACGGTGGGCTGGGAGTGTTTCTCCCCAGGGACTGGGGTTGTGGGTGCCCTGCTTGGCTGGCTGAGTGTTCGGGGCAGCTGGGAGCCTGTTCTACCCGTAAGCACTGGCTGTTCTCATCCCAGGGGCCTGGCTGGGTGCTGCATGGCTGGGTGAGTTTTGTTTAAGGACACGGTGAATGCCTGGAGGGAGAAAACGTGGTTTGAGAAGGATGTGAACTACGGCTTGGGCTATAGCCAGGAGACAGGGCGTTTTCAGGGCTGCTCATCTGTGATGCTGGAATAATTCCTGTGCCAAAAAAAAAGTCATTATCCCTGTCCTCGTGGGGGAGAGATGGGGGTGCTGATGGGGTGTGTGAGGGCTGAAAGGGAAGGGAAGGGGGTACTGAGGGGTTGAGGGCTGAGTCGGGAGGGACAGGAGTACCCCTCACCCCGACGCAGCCCTGCTGCCCCACAGGCCTGGCTGACGGAGATCCATGAGTACGCCCAGAAGGACGTGGTCATCATGCTGCTGGGCAATAAGGTGCGTGCAGCGTCCCCCTCCTCCCTGGGGTTTGCTGTGCCGTGCCGTGCCCTTGCCATGCCCATGGCTGGGCAGAGGTGCGGCTCTGCCTGCACCCTCCGCTGGGCTCTGCTGTTTTGGGGCTCAGCCAAGCCCGGAGGTGATCCCGGAGGTTCGCGGGGGTCGGGGCGGGCAGTATTCCTGGTAGCCAGCGGGTGGCAGCACGAGGCTGAGGCTCCAGGGACGGGATTCTCCACGCATGGGATGTTTCCGGTATGGAATGCTGCGGGCTATGGGATGCCCATCCAGGTGTGGATGAACCCCTGGACCTCAGGTAACCCCAAGCCTGAGATGCCCAACAAGGTCCCAGATCCTCTCCAGGGGTCCTAGATGCTGCTGGGTGCCCAGTGCCCACCTGGATTCTGGATTTTCCCCTGGGACTGGGTGTCCCCTGGATCCTGGATGGTGCTGGGTACTCCATGTGCAGCAGGGTATCAGAGCCTCCCTGGGTCCTGGATGCCCTCAGGCACTGCATGCTGCCCCAGGTCCTCAATGTCCCCAGGTCCCAGACGCCCCCTGACGTCCTCAGTGCCACCAGGTCCCAGATGCTCTACAGATCCCAGATTCTCTGGATGGTGGATACTTCTGGATCCATGATGCCCCTCATTCCTGCCAGCCCCCTGAGCACCCCACACTGCTGGCTTGCCAGATGCCCCAGGGTGCCAGCTGGTCTGGTGTGTGGTGACATTTTCCTTCCCTTGGCAGGCTGACGTGAGCAGTGAGAGGGTTGTGAGGACGGAGGATGGAGCATCACTGGCCAGGGTGAGTTGTACCAGGGTCTAACCTGACTTCAGTTCCCCCAGAGAATTTCATGTCACTCAGCGTTCCCACCCAGCTGTGCCATCCCCTCTGGGTGCCCAGACCTGTCTGGCTCTTGCCAGGGCAGCATGGCAGTCACTTGCATGCAAAACCTGGGGCAAGGCAGGGAGGGGATGGCCCTCAAGCCTTGGCCAGGCTGTAGAGATGATTCAGAAGGCCAGGGGGATGTTTTGGGGATAGCCACTGATGGGGTCATGCTGCCCTTGCAGGAGTACGGGGTGCCTTTCATGGAGACGAGTGCCAAGACAGGCATGAATGTGGAGCTGGCCTTCCTGGCCATTGCCAAGTGAGTACCTGGGGCCAGGGGACTGAGCAAGGGGGGTGTCCCCTGCAGTCCAATCCCCTCCCACACTGGCACTGGAGTGTGTGGGAGGGAGTAACACAGCCCCACCACTCCAGGGAGCTGAAGCAGCGTGCAATGCAGCCACTGGATGAGCCCCGCTTCCAGATCCAAGATTACATCGAGTCACAGAAGAAGACATCCAGCTGCTGTGCCTTCTCCTGAGGGTGGCCCGGAGGAGCTGGCAGGCCTGGGGGCCCAGGCGAGAGGCAGAGCGGGGCCCAGTCCTGCCCTCGAGCACCGGAGGGAACCAAGCTCTGACAAACCAAGGTGGACGGGACAGCACAGTGGAGCAGAGTGCATGAGGAGGGCCCTTGTTCTGGTGCCAGGATTCAGACCCTGCTGCCCTGCAGAGCAATGACCTGTGTGCCACCGTGGGAATCACTGTGCTGTGGTGACTGCCAGCCTGGCCAGCAAGCCACAGGGATCCATCACCTCCATCACACGAGCAGGGTGCAGGACACAGCCACACACCTCACTGAGGGATCCGGCTGGAGGGGCTGTGCCATGGATGAGCCCCCCTGCCGCTCCCAGTCCTGTCCTCCCCTGCAGCTCTCCCTGCTCCCAGCGCTGCTGTTGTCCAACTGGAAGGGCCTGATCCAGCCCCCGTGTCCCTGGTGCTGCCAGGCTCTGGCTTCCCTCCAGGAACCTCAGCTCTGCCTGCCGGGCTGCCCCACACCCTGATGCCCACGCTCGGCTGTGGCTCCTCATTTCTGCAGTTGCTGCCGTTGGCTTTTATCTTCCTGCCACCATGAAGGCAGTGATGTCCCCATTGTATCCTGGCTCTGCTCGAGGGAAGGGCTGGGATGGGGAAGGGTCCAGCCAAACCTGCTCCCTGCCCACACAGCTGGTGTGAGAAGTAAAATTCCCCTGGGAGCATCCAGGTGATGCTTGGGGCACTTCTGGTACACACAGCAGTTTGGAAAAACTTTGCTTCCCCCATGTTGTAGCCACAGGAATTAGAGAATTTATTTTTTTAACAAGAAAGGCCTTTTACTTTTCAATCCCTCCAGACTAAATCATCTCCAGCCTCATGCAGGAGATGCCCACAGTGGCATCCCCTGGGGTAATGCTTCAGTGCTGCCACCTCCCAGGCCAGGCTGGGTTTTTCTTCCATCACTGCCCACGTAATACAACTCTTCCTTCCCACTGCTGGCAAATAGCAGCTGGAACTCACTTTCTGGAGTGCAGATGCCTGAGAGCCTTCAGCCAGCAAACGCTGCTCTGTTGGGGCTCAGAGACATCCCTGGTGCTCAGCCCAGCTCTGTTGCTCCATCCAGCACGATGTCCACTCCCCTGAGCACTACCCAGAACGGTCAGACAGTGAATATTTGGTTGTGTAGCTGAAGCACTGAAGCAGAGAGCAGCTGTGAAGGGTATGGCACTGCTGCACGTAGGAGTCAGGGACTGTCCAGTGCATCTGTCCCCATCAAAATCTTCCCTCGCCCTGCACCCGACTGCTCATCTCTCAGCTGCCCGGGTGCCTCCTTCACCTCTGCTCTGCTCCTGGGTTTCTCTTTGCAAGTTTACACATTAAAGCTGGGTATTTTTGAGGCTTTGCATTTGTCTGATTGTTTATTGCGTGAGAAATCCCTGCCCTGGGTCTGCAACGTGGGAGGCTGCTGCACACAGGCGCTGCAGAGCAGCCGGGCCGGGGGGCCCTGGGAGCAGCCGTGAGGAGGAGGAGGAGGAAGCACCCACGGCCCCTTCCTCCCTGTCGGGGCTTTCGTTGCACATTTCAGACAGACCAAAGGTGAGAGGGGAAGAGTAAACATGGCCTGTTAAATTAAAACCAACCTCCTCCCCTGCTGTTCTCATGGTGCGGAGTCCAGCATTCCCCAAATAACTCCGTCTTCCCACCAATGGCATTGCTGCTGCCGCTTGGCTGATGTCTGCAAAAAAATGCTGGATGGCTTCAACACAAACAGACGTTGGCTCTTTTCTCTTTCCCCCCTCCTGCCTGAGCTCCTTTAACGTCACTCCAAGATGCAAAGGGCAGGAGGAGGCAGCTGGGGCGCGACGGTCCTGCCTGTGCTCTGCCATCCCGCAGGCACTGTTGGACCCAAAAGCCGCTCCAGCTGTTTCCTTTGCTGCTGCCTTTCTTCCTTATCACGGTCCCGTGCCCAAAACAGCTCTGCTGGGGCTGGGTTTTGTTTCCGGACTTAGGACAGGGTACCCAAAACGTGCCCCTATCTGTGCTCCCAATGAGCTCACTGGTGGGGCTGTGCTCTCACAACCCCCTTGCCGAAGGGAGGGCTGTGGCATGGGAGATAGATCCCCCCGTCCTGGGGCCATACCACAACACGCTTGCCCTGGTTTCCCTCTCCGCAGGCATCTGCTGCCGGCCGCCGTGGGATTCCTCTCCGCTGCTTTTCTCAGGGCCGAGCGGCCGCGGGTGAATGCTCAGCCGAGTGGAGGAAAGAAATGAGCCCACCCTCTGCTCCCAGCTGGATCCCACGGAGCTGGAGCACAGCCACCCCAAGTACACAGGGGGTTCCTCGGCTGCTGGGGTCCCTGAGCAGGGTTTTGGGGCAGAGCGCCCTGTGATGGACATGTCCCATGGCATTCAGCTGTCCCTTCCTCGTTTGCCTGCCTGCAGCTCGGTTAAATGTGATCCTGGCTGCCCTGAGGACCTTTGCCCAGGGACTTCAGCCAGGCCCTGCAGTGGGAGACACCTACGGTACCTCTGTGCCACCCTCTCTGGGACAATCCCAGGAGCCAGGAGGCTGCTCTGCCTGGCACCAGCAGCCCTGCGGCACTGCCGGAGCAGCCCAGGTTTGTTGCTGCCTTGCTCTGCCCGGGCTGAGCCCAGACCCCAGGATCTCACATGCTCATGACCCCCTGCAGCCGCTTCTGTTTCTCAGTCCATGAGCAGAGAACATGGAGCCAGGGCAGAGCAAATCCCCTGGGGTTCCCTCCATCTTCCTCCCTTCGGGCCCCTAGCTCCAGAGTGCTGAGCAGGGTTCAGAGGCGGCTGGGGAACAGGGCTGGCCTCTCATTTCCACTGCAAAGCCAGTTACCTGCCCACTTCCTGGCCCACTTTCCCACGCAGTATCGATTTGAGGCTTTTATTTTAATGTCGAAGCTTCGACCATCCCTCCAGCCCTCTACCTGGAAGCAGCGCCGGGACCGACTGCAGCCTTGGAGGACTGCGCGAGGGGATGGGATGGATGTTCCCCGAGAGGCCACCCGGGATGTGCCGCGGAGCGGGAACAGTGGGGAGCGTCCCGCCGAAATCCGGCCACCGTCGGGGCTGTCCCGAGACGGTGGCAGAGGCGATCCCCCGTGGGGGGAGTTCAGCGAGGATCGGAAGTTGCCGCGGTGGGCTCGGGTGGCTGGCAGGGAGAGGCGGAGGTGGCTGCGGGGGAGTGGACCGGCCCTACGGGGGAGCGGTCGGACTGTCGAGGGAGCGGTCGGACCCCGNNNNCCCGCGGGGGGCGGCCGGCCCCCGCCGCTGGCACCGGGACCCGGAGGCGCCGCGCCCGGGCCGCCCCACCGGGGCCAGAATCATTTGCATACCCACCCGATATTTTGCATAACCACACCCCGAATCTTCGAATAGCCACACCCACAACTGTCCTTATTTGGCGGGCACCGTCCTGTCCCGCTCTCCGATTGGCCGCCTTTGCCCGCCAGCCCCGCCCCCATATATAAGGCCGCGGCGGGCACGGTGCCGCGCAGTGCGCTGAGTGCGGCTGGCGGGGCCGGCCCGCCGCTGCTCCCGCCGCTCCCCCCGCCATGAGCAGCGGCGCGGGCCCCGCTCCCCGGCTGTGCCGCCTGGAGCGCGGCCCGGACGGCTACGGCTTCCACCTGCACGGCGAGAAGGGCAAGCCGGGCCAGTTCATCCGGCTGGTGGAAGCGGGCTCGCCAGCCGAACGCTCCGGGCTGCGCGCCGGGGACCGGCTGCTGGAGGTGGACGGCGAGAACGTGGAGAAGGAGAGCCATCAGCAGGTGGTGGAGCGGATCCGCGCCGCCGCCGGCGCCGTCAGCCTCCTCGTCGTAGACTCGACGGCCGAGGATGAGCTGGCGAAGCGGGGCGGGGCGGGTGCCGAGCAGCCGGTGGTCGGCGGGCAGGCGGCCCCGGTGCCAGCGGTGCCGGCGGAGCCCGTGGCTCGGGAGCCCAGCGGCGGCGACCAGCGGGTAAATGAGCGGCCGGGGGACTGGGGCAGGGAACTTTTCGGGGCAGAGGGTGTTGTCCGAGGAGGAGGGGTCGCGACCGGCCGCGGTCATCGCCTTCCAGGCCAGCGAGCGGGAGCCGCGGCCGCCGCGTCTGCCCTGGGCGTCGTGTGTGGTTTCGGTCTCGATTCTTTCTTTTTTTGCTTTGCTTTAAACGCGGCTCCCCAGAAGCCCCGGGTCCTGCCGCGCCCGGCTGCTTTGCCTTTTGTATTTTAATTTTTTTTTTTGCTTAACGCTGCTGTCTCCCAGCCGTGTCAGTGGCGGGCGGGGGCAGGCGGGCACACCGGGTCCTGGAGCCCTTCGGCCCATCCTTGTGCTGCGGGGCCGGTAAAACGGGGTGAGAAAAGCAACAGGGCGAGCTTTGACGTGCAGCTGGGCCGAGGGCGGCTGGCATCCACCCCAAAATTCAACAAAAAACCCGAGGCAGAGGGTATTTTTAGGGGCTGAGACTGCAGGTATTGGTGGCAGTCGCTCCTGCTTTGAGTGTGTCCAGTCTCTGCTGTGGAGTGGAGATAGCAGAGCCCTCCCCGGGCTGGGGGCTTGATCCTGGCAGTCAGTCCCCACCGACACTTCCGAACTCAGGAATGTCGGCCTTAAGCACGCGTGGGAGTGAGCAGTTGCACAAACAAAGTGATGTGGAAAGGTGAAGAATTGAGAAACAGCTGACCTTTTGTGCCCCAAGCGGTTTCTAAGAGACGCTCTGGGCTCCGGGAGATAATACTGCTTTTTATTTACCCAGCAAAGAGGTGTTTGTTGTTACAACAGACATGTGGATGGCTTCCTGGGAAGCAGCCTCATGGTGTCCCCAGTGTGAGGAACCTTCTGGGGAAATCTCATGACCTGTTCCCAGAGAGGCTGGTGCAGTGGAGCCTTCCCAGCGCGGGTGCTGAGCCCCAGGAAGACCTTGGTGCCTCACTGAGCTGTTGTCACATAGGGTTTTGCTGAGGATTAGGTGGTTTTGAGCTGTGTCTCCTGTTGGACTTTAGCTGTGTGCTTGTTGCCCTGGTTGGGCTGGTCCCTCAGGCACAGCTCTCATCCCTGCCTGGCTAAACCATCACCTCTTTAATGGGCTTATTTGGGTGGGAACAACCAGGCTTTATCCCTGTGTTGTCTCTCTTGCTCGCTGTCCCCTGTATCATCCTATGTCCCTCAGGTCTGGCCCCGTGCCGGGCTCCGGTGCTGCCCCGTGCGGGGAGAACGTGCCTGCTCTCCCGTATGTCACGGTGCCAGCGCTCCCTCAGGGCTAGCGAGACCGTCTGTGCTCTGCTTTCTGCTCCCAGACCTCTCCATGGGCTGGGAAAAATAAAAGGGACGTCGTTAATGCAGCTCAGGTGAGTCCCCTGTCAGGCTTGGAGGGCTGAGCATGTGCGGTCCCCAAAGAGGATGGAGCTGTGAGACAGCTGCCTGCTCATTGTGTTGGATGGAGTGATGGAAAGACCTTAGGAAGCTGGAGATGCCCCACAAGATTTTGGGAGACAGCTGGAGATACTTGTGGGCTTTGGGGGACAGTCGTGGGGAGCAGGCTCGGGGCACAGCTCACGCACAGTTACTACTGGCTGTTTCTCTCCTCAGTATGGCAGGAAGCGGGTGACATGGGGTGACATTGCCACAAGGCCCCAGACGGTTTCTCAACAGGTAGCAGCAGGAAGCCTTGCGGTTGGGGGCAGGGCCCAGTGGAAAAGGCGAGTGGGTTTGGAGACATCACCCCAGCCAGGCACCCACCAAGCAGGGTGGGAAGATGCTGGGCGGGGTGCTGAGCCAAGCCGGAGCAGGCAGAAAAGGGTTTCTCTCCAGTGAGGCAGGAACACACTGGTGGCCTGTTCTCCGGCCCCTGGCAGGCAGCTGGTGCCGGCTGCCCCATCCCCCCGCAGCCCCCTCCCATCCCTGTGCGTTGGGGGGATTCCCTGGGATCACAGGGGAAGTGGGAGATTTGCACGTGTCAGAGTCCTGTTTGCTTTATTGGGCTGGACTTGCCTTTATTTGTTTAACAAGCCTGGAGACGCTCAAGAGCTGGGAGAGCTGCTTGTGGTGAGCAATGTTTGGTGTCTCTCACCTCCCAGCAGAAGCTGCTGTCTCTCCAAACCCTGCTGGGTCCTGCATGACTGGGACTGCTAGGGGGCTCAGACACCCCCACAGATCCCTGAGGGAGTTGTGGGGGGCTCATCATGGGCTCCTTTTTCATTCCTATCAAACCTTGAGCGTGCAAGTCCCCCTGCTGCTGCGGCGGAGGTTTTGAGCCTCCCTGGGGAGCTGATCCACGCACCCCTGTCTGTGATGCTGAGCCAGTGCGGTGACAGTTTCACACCCCTGAGGTCAGCCCCATTTCCTGGGGCCCTGTGCCATGGGGGTGTCCCGCCACCGAGAGCTGTGACAGTTTGTCTCCCCCCACGTTTGTTTCCGGAGGCTTCAGCTGCTCGGGAGTGTCTTGAGAAAGTTTTATGCAAACCACACGGTATTCCCAGGGGCAGCACCAGTACCCTGCTATCAGGGCAAGGCATTTGCTACCAGCTCCGGGCTTCCCTCTTGCAAATTTAGTGTTAAATTAGAGCTCTCCCTGCCAGCAAGGCTCATCCCTCCTTGTAAAACCTGGGTGAGCCTCCCAGGGCTGGGTTTCAGAGTGTAACAGGGAGCAGTTCCCGCGGCACTGGGAGCATTGCACTGGGGTAGCTGGTGTTTAATTAGGAAATGAATTAAATTTCCTCTCAAGGCAGCTGCATGAAAAGCAGCTCCAGTCAAACAGGACGTGACAGGGATGCTGCAAGAAGGCTGCTTTGCATCCCCTTTGTATGAAGCCCGAATGTGTGCGCCAGATTTTGGGACCCGTGTGAATTTGCTGGCCCAGGCGTCCTCAGAGCTGTTGTGCTTCCCTTTGAGTAACTGGGAATGTTGCTGCCGCCAGCAGGCTTGATGCTGCTTGTAGGGTTGCAGGGAATTTCTTGGGGCTTGAGACTTCAAAAGCTGTCCTGAAATTGCTGTTGGGGGGGCTGGGAAATGGGGAGTGAGTCCTGACATACTGTGCAATTGGGGTCGCTACAATCCTAGGATTGCTGGTTCTGCCACGTGGTTGAAGGTGCTGGAGGAAGATTTGGGGGTGCCCCAAATCCTGTTCCAGGGTAGGAATAGCAGTGCAGTGCTGCAGAACTCCTCATCCCAAGCGGTAATCTCTGCAGACAGAGGCCGCTCTGCCTTCCCTGGCTGTAGAGGAGAGGGGTGGCATGGGATGCCTGTGCTGGGGGCTGATTCCAGCTTCCCCCGCTGCCCTCCCCGACAGAGGTTGTAATTGCTTGTAACGAGGCTCTGCCGGCTAATCCGTGTCCCAGCACGGCGGGAGAGCTGCTGGCCTTGCAGGAGAGGATGCAGCAGCTTAGAGAAATTAGGGGCATTTCCGCTGCCCAGCTCTCAGCTCCATGGCCACGGCTCTTTTCCCATCCTGGGTGTTGGCCCCAGACCCTCTTGCATCACGTTGCTCAGCCCAAAGGGGACTTTGGGGCTGGAAGGATGCCCTGCCATGGGGTGCTCACCCCATGGATGGGCAGGATCTGGCTGCTGGAGGATTGGATGCATTTGTTTTCCTCTCTGGGAGGCAGAATGGTGGCTGCCCGCAGGGTTTCTGTGATCTGGGGAGGGCGCAGGCAGCCTGGCACGCTGGGCTGGAGGAGCTGGCAGCCTCTGGTGGGGAGTGCTGGGGGGCCGGCTCACAGCTTGGCTGGGCTGCCCTCGCACTGAGTGCTGCTGCCTTGGCCAGCTGCCTTTGCACGAGCAGCGCCTCCCTCACTGCCGTGACCTGTCCCCGTGTCCTGAGACAACTGTCCACCCTGCAGGGCTTCCCATCCCCCCCAGAAATTCATGGCACCAGCGTCTCAGGGAGCCCAGGCTGCCAGGGCTTTGTTGGTATGGGTGGGAGTGAAGCCCTCCCTCCTCCTCCTCGCCCGGGAGCGCTGCCAGCGCCGCTTGCCGGGTGCTCCCTCCGGCTTTGTCCCGAGCTATCGGCGTGGAGCAACCCCACAGTGCTGCCAAGGGCGCCCGGAGCATGGGTGCTCCAGAGCCTGAACCCCCTGCTCGGGCTCAAGCCCGGGCAGGGACCCTGGAGGTGCTGCCTTCCTCCAGGCTCCAGCAGCTCCTGCCTTTTGTCCTTATTTTGGGTATTGTCTGTCCCCACCATTGCTTGGGATTGCTGCCTGGGTGGAGGATGCTGTCACACCCTGTGAACCTGCTGCCACCTGGGCGCGGGAGGGGGGACCAGAGGGTGGATGGGGCGAAGTCGAGGGGGTCACAATCCTCCACCCAGCCAGGGAATCCACAGCTGGGCTGTTGCACTGGGCATGTGAAGCTGAGACACGTGGAGAGTGGGTCCTGCATGCCAGCGCTGAGGCATCTCGGGATCACCTTCACTCCTGGCAGATACGCTGGGTGCTGCCTGCACCTGCCTTCCCGGGGCGTTGTCGAGTGGTGCTGGGGTGGCAGCTGGCCTTGACCATGAAGGAAGGCGTTGTGCAAGAGGATGGGGCTTTATCGGGGCTTTATCGCAGCCTTGGGCTTAGCAATTGTAAATGCGTCACCCCAGCCTGTGTGGGACCTTGTGCCACATCAGTGTGTCACATATGAAGTGTCAGCACCCCAGGACCCAGCTTTTCCTGGCAGTGGGCAAAGGGGGTTTGGTGGCAAGAAGTGAGAGTGCTGTGCAGAGGGTAAAGAGCAGCCCTGTGCAGGTGTGGGAGGGCAAATTCCTGCAGTGCTGGTCCTCAGTGATGCTATGGGTACCAACAGAGAAAAAATGATCTTGGATGAAAGATTAAATACTAACCCCCTTGGTGAGGAATATTCCAGCAGTTTGAGTGAGGCTTGGCTGCTGGGAGAGCCCAACCAAAGCCCAGGTTCTGGTGGTCAAGGTGGGATCAAACCATTTTATATATAAATTGTAAAAGTAGTGTTGGGTGCTGGGGTCAGGGCAGTTCTGACAGTGCCACAGGCAGGTGTCTGGTTCATGTCACCTGGTTCCTCTGATGCTTCTTGGACATCCCACTCCCTGCTGGGTGAGCAAAGGCAGCTCCTGTGTGCCAGGCTCCCAGGGATGCTCCTGCTTCTTCCTGCTGCTCACTGTGGGGGGAGCTCAAAGGGTGCCAGTTGGGCCAAGTGAGTGGCTGTGGCTGCCCCAGTGGGGTTCCCTGGCTCCAGGTACTGGTGGATCCACAGGTCAAGGTGAAAGCAGGAGTAGATGAGCTGGGTGTTGCCTCTTGGAAGGGTGAATGTCCCAGTCGCACTGCCCTGGTGGAGCTGGTTTCTGTTTTGCAATCCTGGAACGTCACGCCAGGGCATGGAGGTGCCTGACGATTACAGCTGTTCCATCTGGGTTCCAGCTGCCTGCCCGAGCCCTGTGTGCCCCTTCCCTGCTGACAATGGCTGTGGGGTGCTCTGGGGTGGGGGATCCCCCTGATCCCATGGCTGGGTTTGCCATGGAGAGGGGCTACAGTTGGCAAGGGGGTGATGGAGGGGACCTGTGCCTGCACCTCAGACCTCTCCAGTAGCCAAAACTTCCCGAGTGGGATGGGGTGGAGAAGGGATGCTTCCCAGCAGCCTGGGCTGTGTTTCCTCCTCCACCTTCATGGCAGTTGCAATCGTGATCCCAAAAGGAAGAGTGTGGTCTGGGAACACACACGTAATAACATGTTTCTTCAATGTTTCACTGCAATTAGTGTGCCCTGCACCTAATTAATTAATTAGAGCCCAGAATAATAGGGTGTTTGGCACCCTGCATCCCATCTTGAGGTGTCAGTGCCTGCAAGTGGACACCTGAGGATGGTGTCCCTGCCTCTCCAGCAGCTGTTTGGGGTTCCTGGTGCTGTCCCTGGGTGTTGGGTGGTCTGGGAGCAGCTCACCCACAGATTGTTCCCATTGCAGGAGGAGCTGAGACCTCGGCTGTGCCACATGAAGAAGGGCCCTGATGGCTACGGCTTCAACCTGCACAGTGACAAGAGCCGCCCGGGGCAGTACGTGCGCGCCGTGGACCCTGGCTCACCAGCTGAGGCATCAGGGCTGCTCCCCCAGGACCGCATCATCGAGGTGTGCTGGGGTGGGGGGAGGTCTCAGGGGTCTCTCTGAAAGCTTGGCACTCCCTCTCATCCTGGTGCCCAGGAGACAGCTGCCCTTGGCCGGGAGGGCACGCGGTGTACCCAGTGCCAGCGGTGACTCACGGCACAGCTGCCCAACCTGCACCAGCCTGCAGGTTCCCACCCAGGGGTGCAGCACTGCGGAGGGCTGGGGCTGAGTGTTAATTAGCTGGCTGGGGGTTAATTAGCAGTAGCACTGTCCCCTGTCC
Organism: Pomatostomus ruficeps; assembly: GCA_013400735.1. NCBI lineage: Eukaryota > Metazoa > Chordata > Aves > Passeriformes > Timaliidae > Pomatostomus > Pomatostomus ruficeps. The sequence continues at coordinate 72,054 of VYZT01014587.1, read as the reverse complement.
CTGGGATGCCCCTGGGGTGGGGCAGGCTGGGGTCAAGGTGCACAATAGTCTCAAGTCCTGCTGTCAGGTGTGACCGGCGTGCGGATGGGCTCAAGTTTATGCCAGGTGGGATGGTGATTCATGAGGGTAAGGACCAACTGAGCCCCAACTCTGCTGCTCACCAGGGCATGGGGCTGCTGCCTCTTCTCAGGTGAAGCTTTTGGTGTTTCTGGAGACCACAGCATGGCACGAGGGCTTTGTGTCTTGCCCATCTCCTGTGCCAGCCCTGGGTCCATGCCCTGCTGGGAGTTCCCTGCCAGCTTTGCCCATTCGATCCCATGCTAATCACTCAGAGGAAAATCTGCTTTTAATGAGGTTTCCCTGGCTTCACTGCTAATCCCTGCGAGGCTGCAAATGCCTGTGGGGGCTGTGGGGTGGCCGTGCTGGGACTGTGACTGGTACCAAGGCTGGTACCTGACCCCTCCCTGGTGCTTCTGAGGGATGGATGTCCTGTGGCTCCAGTGGTGATGTGGTGCCTGCAGGTGAACGGTGTGTGCATGGAGGGCAAGCAGCACAGTGACGTGGTGGCAGCCATCAAGGCAAGCGGTGACGAGACCAGGCTGCTGGTGGTGGACGTCCTCACAGATGAGTTCTTCAAGAAGTGCAAGGTGGTGCCCTCGGAGCAGCACCTGACAGGTGGGCTGGGGGCTGTGCTGCTGGGAGGGGTTTGTGCCACCTCTGCTGGCTCTGTGTCATCAAATGTAAGGGTACTGAGCCCTGGGAGGTGGTCTTGTCACCCTGGGGCCAAGCAGAGTCACCTGGATTTGCCATCTCCCTGCCTGGCCAAGGGCCCCATGCCGGGCTGGTGGGGCTGACGTGGGCGGGTTTATGGCCCTGGGTTGCACTTTGGCAGGGTTTATGGCTCGGGGAGCAAACAGGCATCAGCTGCCCTTTGCTCTCCTCTGTGGCCCCCTCCCTGCGGTCACGGTGGTCCCCAGGAGGATGGGGAGGGAGTCTCACTGGGCTCCACAACACGGCTACCGTCATGGGGATGTGTCTGGCAGCATCCCCCTGTGCCACGGGGCTGGCTGCAGCGGGTGGTTAAAAAATTCAGGGCCTGGCCAGACTCTGGGCAGTGTTGTGTGAGCATTGGCCATGTACAGCCTTGGCTTGGCCTCCGTTGGCAAGGGGACAAAGCAAACACAATGTCACCCAGTGCTCGTGTCCTTATCCCACAGGTCCCTTGCCAGAACCGGTTACTAATGGCGACATAGGGAAGGTAAGAGCCTCGTCCTGAATCTAATTCCATCTATGCCCGTCTCCAGTCAGGGACCCTCCTGTTCATGTCCCCTCTGCCCGTGTGTGGGTGATGCCACCAGACACCACAGTGCTCCCAGGCTGCTACACAAGAGCTGGTGCCACTGGGAAGGGGACAGGGAACTGGTGCACCCCAGAAAGCAGGATGCTTGTGGTGCTGAGTGTCACAGGGATGGCTGTGTTGTCTGTTTTCCTCCTCTCTTTTGCCTTCTGATGCTCCAGGGCTGGGAGCCCTCGTCCCCCTGCAGCCACCCTCCTCCTCCAGCTCCCGCTAAAGCCAGGGCAGTCAGGCCGGGGTTTAATCCTTCCCCGCCCTGGATGGGCAGCGCTGGAGGTATTTATGTGCCTGAAGCTTGCAGGGGATTACGGGTGGGGAGGATGGATTTCATGGCCCCCTGGGTGGGACTTGCAACTCTGGAGGCTGTTCTCAAGCCCCAGGGCTGGAGCTCACACTCCCTCCCTGCTCCCCTAGGAAAACGGCGGAGAGCCACGGTCCGACTCAGTGTCCGAGAGCCCGTCCAGCCCCGCGCCGCTGGCCATGTCCCCCAACTCCAGTGAGACCCACAGCGAGGTAGGGCTGGGAATGCCGGTGGGAGGCAGTGGCTGGAAAGCAGGATCTGGGCTGAGCCCCCACCATGGGGCTGTCCAGGGGACACACAGTGGGGCTGACACCGCCTCTCACCCCCAGCCCCACACACAGGAGGGTGACAAGCGTCATTCAGCGTCCGGCTCCCTCCTGGACCTCGACATTCCACTGGCTGTGGCCAAGGAGCGGGCGCACCAGAAGCGCACCAGCAAGAGGGCACCCCAGATGGACTGGAGCAAGAAAAATGAACTGTTCAGCAACCTGTGAAGGCCCTGAGGCGGGGTGAGGGTCTTCTAGCCCACCTCCCCAGCCTCATACCCACCTCTCCTGCACTCCTCTCCTCCCTGCCACGGGCTCCCGGTGGGGATGTGGGGCTGCTCCCCACCACCCTGACCCGAGTGCTGGCGTTTGGTGGCCAGTGAGCATCCCTGCAGAGGGGTCCTGGGCCGGGGGTGCTGGGGGTGCCCCCTCCCAGAAGCTCATTCCCAGGGTGCTCCTCCAGCCCTGCCTTGAAGCCCTGCACACCCTGGTAGGCACAAGCAGGGGTTTGGGAGGGATCAAGGATTTGGGGTGGCTTGATGCCCAACACTTCTGGTCCCCACTGTTTCCTGTTTTTTTCCCCACCCCAAACCCCATCTCTATTTGAGCCATCCCCTCAAATTACCCTTTTAACTGCAAATCCTGAGGCTTTTAGTGACTTCTACCAAACCCCACCTGCCCAGCCACTGACCGCAGCCAGGGTGTTTGACCCTGGCCTGGCAAGCTCCGTCCACGATGACCCTGTCCCTTTGCCTCTTCAGCTGCAAGGAGGGGTATGGGTGCCCAGCACTGGGGAGTGCCAAGCACCCTGTCCTGGGGCAATTTTGGGAGAGGAGAGGGTGTCTGGAGCCAGCACAGTAAGCAATAATAGTCTCCTTTGCTCCTGCACACTCCCGGAGACAGAGCTGATCAGGGTTTGAATCCAACACTGTTTAATTTAAAGGCTTCTCATAGACTTTTTTTTTTCTGAAATAAGCATTTTCCAATCACACAATGGTTTTTTTAACTGTATTTTGTGGAAATTCTTCCTGTGGATGTTTTGTTTCCATGTGCTGCAATCAGGTGTTGTTGTACTGTTGAGCTCAAGAGAAATTCTGTTTACTGGAATAAACCTTTCTGACTTCACGCGTCTGGTTTAAGGCTAAATCCTTCCGGAGTCTGAGGGGGTGCGGAGGGCTTGGTGTGCCCAGGGCCTTGGGGGAAAGGCAGGTAACTGGGGGACACTGGGCCTGGTTTGGGTACCCCTAGCACCTAATGGGGACAGGCTGGGGGGGTTGGGGAGGCACCGGCTGGTCCCAGTGGGGGTTAATGCCTCGGGGTGATTAATGGGCTTTAATCCCCTGGGGAGTGCAGGGGGGGTGATGCAAAGCTCTAATCCAGGTCTGCCAGCCAGGCTGGAGGGCAGCAGCTCTGCTGGGGGCAGCCCAAATGTGCCCCCAACCCCTATGGGGGTTTTTGGAGTGAGTCTGGGTTGCACCTGGGTTGGGGAAAGGCAGGGGGGATTGGCGAGGAGAGGGGTGCTTGTCCCTGTAAATGAAGGGATCTAGCCCTGCGTGGCTTAGTGGGGCCAGACTGGTGGTACAGTGGGACAAGGCAGGGCTGTGCCTGGCCTGTCTGGTATCTTCACTTCCTCCCCTCTGCACGCTTTTGTTTGTGCTCCAAATCCGCAAAGAAGCTCCTCCACCTGCGCAGGTGAATGTTCACAGATCTCTGCACCTCAAATGACACCCAGGTGACAAAGTGCCACCAGATTTCTGGGGGATGCGCAGGCTGTCACTTCCCCTTGGAAGCTGGGGGAGCCCATTCCAACCTGTCCCATCCTCCAAAGCTGTGTCCTCTGAGGGAAGGTGAGCCCCCATCCCGTTTGCCCATTGGGGCAGTGGGACACCCCTACCTGGGATGATGCCACAGGGTAGGGCAGCCCATGCAGGGCAGGAGTGGAGGCACCCAGTGGGTCCCAGCAGCAACTTTTGCCTCTTGGCCTGGTCGGAGCAGCTGGGCACTGCTTCTCTGTGGGAACCCTGTTTGAGCCTTGCCGGGACTCTCCCCCCAGCCTTTGGGGCGGGCTGAGCTCCGGGACAGACCCAACTTTGTTTTGGGTTGCCAGGGAAAGGCTGTTCCCAGCCGCCCGTGGAGCCGGGGCAGCGCCGGCGTTGCTGGGGACCGGGGATGCCAAGCGGGGCCCTCGCTGGCTCCAGAGCAACCAGCTGGGCATGGGGAGCTGTGACAGGAGATCACCCTACCCCTTCTCCCAGGCAGCAGAGGTTAAAAGAAATTATTTTTCCCACCTTGGTCGGGTTTTTAGGGGAGCAAATCCCAGCCCAGCTACGTCTCTCCTGCCAGTTTGGCCCTGTTCCTCTGGCAGAGGGATGAGACGCTCCGTGGAAGGAGCACCAGAGCCAGCAGTTCACCCAGCAGGTTCTGCAAATCTTGTTCTGGAGGACAGAATCCATTTCTGCCTGCAGCAGGTGACGAGGAACAGGAGGATTAGTAGCCCTTGTCGTGGTAATCCCAGCAGGAAGTAGAGCTGCTCTTCACTTTATAACCACGTAAAGCTTTCACTACCATTAAATCCACACTAAATACTTGTACAAAACGCCATGATACACAGTTCCCACGCTTGGCTTTAATATTAGTCACAGGAATCGTGTATTTAAATTAGCTAAAATTGGAAAACTAAACCCCTCAGGCCCTAAAAATACAGGCACAGCAAACACTAAAAATTCCACAGACTGCCGGTCTCCAAAATATCCGTGGGCAAATCTGAAAGTTACTACCTGATCCTCCATCACTGAAACAGACAATTTGTGGTCTAGGATTAGCCATTACAGCAGCACGAAAACACACAGGAGCATCAATTACCCTTCTTGCCTTCTGTCCTCTCCTCTTAGCAGCTTCCCTGCTGTGGACAGCGTGTGTAGGGCAGGAGAGGTCAGGCTGAGAAACTGCACAGGGAAGTTTGTCCAGTGGGAGTCAGGCAAGTGCCTCTTTTGCATCCATGGATCTCAGACCTACTACAGCAGAGGTTGGATAACTCCTGCCCTAACTATATCTGCCCCCCAGGAAAAGATATTTCCGCCACATAGTGGAGAGCAGCAAGTGGGGCCTCCAGGCTCAGCAGAGCAAGTCCTGAGCTGCTGGAGGAAGGGAGCTGTCTCCTTTTGGTGTGTTCTCCTCCTTGCTTTCACAGAGCAGCCAAGGAAAATGAAGTGCAACATCACTGCTGGCCTGAGGTTTTCCGACCTGGAGCACAGCCCTGAAGCAGAAGGGGGTTTGTCTCCGAAGCCTCTTGCAGCTCTCATCGTGGTGGGGCTCAGCTCTAGTCTTGATCAGCCAATATCAACAATTTCCATCATATTAACTTGCCCTTTGTTTGTGCTCACCCACACCCAGGCTTCTCCCTTCCAGGACCCAGCAGTGCCCCCCTGCAACCTACCAGATCCCAGGAAAGTGGGTTTAAAGAGTCTCTGCTGTCTTTTACAACTTCTAAACCACTTCTTGAGCTGCCAAAGTGAGCAGCTGAGCCCCACGTACTGCTTAGGCACCTCAGATCTTTGTGATTATTTTTATTCAAGAGTAAAAAAGACCGAGCTGCCAGTATATGTAACCACCTCGCCGATGAATTCTGATTTAAGAGAAGTGGGAGAAGTTTCTGCTTGTCCAGGAATCAACTGCTGGTGATTTTAGGCTCTGTTGGAACAGCACATCAAAGTTAGTCATTCCTAGCCAAACCTGTGAGTTAGTGGCTGTTCCCCAGATCTAAATTTCAGGCAGTAATCCTGGCTGGCACAGCAAAGTGCAAAGTTGACAAGATGATGAAGCAGCTGAAGGAGGCATCTGAAAACAGTTCCAGTGCAGTGTTGGCTCACTGGTGTCCTCCACACCCAGACTTTGCAGTAACATCCACCTTCTCCCTGGAAACCCAGCTGGTGTCTGGATGTGTCTGTCAGGTGTCCAGCACCCCAGATGGCTGCTTCAGCTCCGCGTAGCTCTTCTCCTCCACATGATTTGTCTGCTCCAGGAGCCACCGTCTCTCCTGGTCACTGACATCCAGCCTCAGTGTCACCTCCTGGAAAACGCTGTTCACAGCAACCTGTGCCACGCAGACAGAGAGCAGCTCAACCCCAGCCACAGGGCAGATGCTGCTCACGTTCTCTGGGGAGAAGATGGGCTGTTACTGCACCTCCTGAAAGTGAAGCTTTTTGAACATGCAGATACTGGCTTCGTTTTCCTGACCAATCTTCGCTTCAAACTTGGTGATCCCCAGGTTTCTCACTCCTGCAGAAAAAATCAGAGAGAGGCACTTCTATTACCTGCCACATCTATAAAAGCACAGGATGCCAGTTGTGAGGCAGGTGCATCCCTGACTACCCTGCCTGTATCTCTGGGAATTGTGTGCTCCCAGATCCCAGCCCCACCACACCCCTGTTCCCATGCACTGAGCCACCCTCACCGTAGGCCATCATCAGCAGAGTTGCCTCCCTGCCAAACCCTCTGCCACGGTTGCTGGGCTCTGAAAGAGACAGCACAGTCAGGATCTGGTTAGGGGAGACAAACCAGCCACACCAGACACTTCTCAGAAGAGGCTGTAACCTGGACACGCCACAGACTGAGCAGGGCTGAACAGCCATGGTAAAGCATAAGAATAAAAAGCTGATGCAGGAACATCAACATCTGTCTGCAGCACACAGCCACGGGGACAGAGCCCCAAGCTCTGAAACAGAACTTGACCTGCAATCATGATTTCAATCTCGCCCACTGTCGGGTCCTCGGCGTTGGTGAGGAAGAGATTCACATCTCCCACCATGGTGTCCTCCTCCGCCTGCCCAGGCCAGCGCCCCGCGTCCAGCACAATGAAGGTGCACTCTGGGGAAAACAAGAACGTGGCAGCATCTTCAGAGTGTGCTGATAATTATTCATATATTACCAAAGAATGAAATTAAACGTGTATAATGGACAGAGGAACAACAGTTTCCACGTTAGCAGCAAGGAAGAGTTAACAATTTGGCTTCTCACACCAAGTGTACCTGTTCCCACCTACAGAAATATAAGAAATACTTGGAAAAACCCGTTGTGAGGGTGAAACAGAGACAGCAGGACTAGAAACAGCTTGTGGAAGAAGCGTAAAAACTTCCTTCCCATGTCTGAGGTCTCCCTGCCTTGTCTTACTCAGCAACAAGTTGGGGCAAAGAATTGTTCGGTGCACAAGAGGCTGAGACCCAGTGATTCACCTGGTCCATGTTATTGCTGCTCTGAGTAAGGTTTTTAATGCCACCTAAGACAAATGCTTCAGACTGAAGTCTTTGCCAGCTTCAGTATTTTCCAGCTTTTATGGGCAGTGATTCATTACCTGTAGGAGAGTCTGGGAACCAATTCAATCACCACACCTCAACCAGGTGATCATAAAATCATTCAGTTTATCAAGGAGAAATACAACCTCCTTCCACCTTTTTGCAACAATCAGACCTGGAGTGTTGGCTGTGCAGGAATGATGCTTGAAGATTTTTAACTCAGCACAAAATGCTGTGGGAAATGAATCACTATAATCTCTGGAAAACTGCATACAAAGGACACGAGTGGATATTCTCCACTTCCCTGAGTATATACCAGCTGTAACAAGAAAACCAGTTCAAGCTGCTGTTGTAGAAAGTCTCATATCCCCTCTGGTTTAGGGGAACCCACTTACGGGGCACTCCCAGCTCACTGTGGGTCCTTCCCAGAATGGAAAGGACTTGCTCACCACTCCCACCCTTCCTCAGAAAGCATTCCAGAGCTCACTGTCGGCATCTTCCCGCCAGCTGCGCTGCATTTCGTACTCCTGCTCCAGGCTGAGGGGCTCCGAGGCCGTCAGGCGCTGCAGCTCCTCCGACTGCATCCACTCGTGGTACCTGGCAAGGGACCCAGCCCCACATCACTGCCTCGGCTGCAGCACCACGGGAGGATCCCTACCCGTGCTGTAGGGGTCAGGTCACCACAAAGCAGCTCTGGAAACACCAGCCTGGCTTTTGTGGCAACTTAAAATGTATCCACAAGCCTCGGCCCCTTATCTAACACAGTGCTCTCTGTGAAAGCTTAGGAAGTTTGCCCGTCCCGTGGCTTTGTCTGGAGTGTCCAAGGCCAACCGGATGTTTTTAGAGTTCTGGTGCATTTCATCCCGAGTGACACTGACACAGCACCTCCTGGACACTGACAGAACACCAACACTGGTATCTTTGTGCTGATTTACTTTACAAACTATTGGCATGTTTAATTCATCAAACATCCACTTGGCTTTACAGGCGGAAGCTTTGCTCTTCCACCATCACCAGGGAAGGCCTCAATGGACAGAAGAACAGCCGTGTTCACTCCCAGCCAAGGATTTGCCTTTCCCAGTGGCACAGGTGAAGTTGTCCCTGTCAGCAGAGCTGGTACAGAGCACAGCCCTGACAGGGACGGCGCTGCCAGGCCTCACTGAATTCCTACGAGTCCTCAGGCTGATTCCCAGGGGAAGCGGGCCCTGCAGCTGGCAGCCAGCACCCTTCCCGACCCCAACACTCTTCAAAGGGAGAAGTGGGATCAGACCATGCAGAGTGTCCGGGGAGAGCGTGCGGCACGTACCGGGGCACGTGTGCAGCGGTGTAGGGCACCAGCGTCACCTTCTTTCCTCGCAGCACCGTGTCCTGGTTAATCTTCATGGCCGCTGCACTGAGGGACAGACCCAACACCGCACTCCGTGTGTCCGGCGAGGCCAAGGGACGGGGCAGCGTGGCCTGGCACCTCTCGGGAGCGAGCGGCGGCTCTCACTGTGCGGATCTCGCAGGTCGCACCAACACCCCCGCATTAACACGACCGAACCGCTGTTCCACCATCCCAAGGGGACCCCCGGGGCTGGGGGGCGATCCGGGGGATCTGAGGGACCCGGGACTGAGGGGACCGTCACCGGGGGAGGTCACGTGTGCCCGCCCTACCGCCTTCCACGCATGCGCAGAGACATCCGCATTTCGCCGCCACGGGGTGTGTGACG
>VYZT01014587.1:15781-62691 GCA_013400735.1 Pomatostomus ruficeps | reverse complement strand
GGGACCCGGGCGTGGGGAGAAGGCCGCGGGGTGTTGGGGGTGATGTTGGGGTTGTGGGCGCTCTGTGGGGTCGGGGGAGTTCCCCCGGGGACGGTAAGGGGGGTGAGCAGCATTCCAGCTGCGGGACAGGCCAGGGGGGAGCCCTCCTGGGGCAGGGCCGGGGGGCTCTGGTACCCTCGGTGGGCCCCGGGCCCTGGGGCCGGTTCTCCCCGGCTGGGCTGGGGGCCCTGCACGGGGACACGCTGTGCCCCGCCGCGTCCCGGGGTGTCCGTTGTCTTGCTGCTTGCTCTGGGTTTGCCAAGCTTGGCTTCGGTGTTTTGAGCCGAGGTTTGTTATAAAAGGTGGTGTTTGAGGTGTTTGATCTCTTCTTCTGAGGCTGGTCCAGTCATGACCACAATGAGCTGTGCTGCCTGATTCTTTTCTGTCGTTCAGCGTGGGTGTACAGGCTTGTAACTGTTTGGGTTTTCAGTGGAGCTCATCTTGTGCTGCTGGTTTGTCCCAGCTGGTGTGGCTCAGTAGGAGCACATGTAGAAGTGTGACCCCCTTAATTCAATTATGGCTAATCACTGACACTGAAACCTTCCAGAATGCTTCAGTTACCCCCTACACCTCTAATTTTTAAAAAACAATGTAAAGCTTCCTAAATGCTCCTGCTTTGGAAATGTTGGTGCATGAAAAGCAGCTTGCTGTGTCTAATAACTCCAGTATTTTCATTTGTCTACTTATTTCTGTACTTAAATTTAGGAGGAGAGATCTTAGCCTGGTTTTTACTGTTTGATTTGCAGGAGGCATGTATTTCCAAGGAGTAGTAGTTGCATGAGAAGCAGCACTTTGAGATCATCCTCAAGGCAGTAATTTTTTTACTCTTGAGGTTTTAGTTGTTTGAAACAGCCCCTCTGGCTGTTTGGAGAAGGTGAAGTTTGGTCATCACATCTTGTGAAAGCGCAGGGCCTTTTGGTAACTTTTAAACCAGTTTAACGGGTACGAAAACTTCTCACAGGGCATTGCACCAAGTGGTGCTGGTGAGCGGGGTCTGTCCGAAGGGCAAGGTCCTGCTGAAATCTGTTCAAATACCAGAAAACTGATGTGCAAAAGCTAACTTGTGAGTTCTTCCTTTTCCCAGCAAAGATAACACAGTGTTGTGATGTTTCCCTAGGTTAAAGGGGACAGAAGTTGAAAACACCTGCCCAGAAGTACCCTCCTGGCCTTGCTCTGGGCTTCCCCTCCCTCTCCAGGATGGCGGGTGGCATCACTGACACCGGAGAGCTTTACTCTCCCTATGTAAGTTCCGTTGCTTGTGGGTTTGGTCACAAGTTATTTTCAAAACCCTCTTCCCTCAGCATTGTGTTTGCAAATCCTACTTCCTCATGGACACAACCTCAGCATTTCAGGAGATGATGGAGGTCAAAGGGTAGTTAAAAATGCTTAATGTTTGTAGTTATTGGGGTTTTTTTACATCACAGATCACTTTTTGCAAAGTAAAGGGATGATGTCTGCTTACAGTACAGATTAAAAAGAGCTTCATGTACCATATGAGCTCTTCATCCTTCTGCCCACTTTCCTTACATTTTGTTAATGTTTTTATCAACTCAAATTGTCTTTGGCATAAACAGGGGGACTGGGACATTGAAACTCTTCCACTTTCTTCCCTTTTGTTGCTTTATATAAATATTTTCCCCTGAATTTCTCAAAGTTTTCTTAGCTGCTGCTGTTGCAGTAATTTGTTTTATACCGCTTCACTGGAGGAGAGTAATTAAGAGGTTTCTTCCCTGTAATGTGGTGTCCTGTGCAACTGCAGAGCAAATTACTGCTTTCCTACAGTACTGGAAATACAGGTTTTCATAGCCACGAGTCTTCATAAAATGTCAGCTTTTATAAACAGCACTTTGTAAACACTTTTTTTTTTTTAAGTGAACTTAATAAATATAGAACCAGCCCTGACATCTGTGTGTTGGATTTTAAATGCTTTAAAATTTTCGTCTCCATGTTAACGATTCAGTATAGGAGAAGTGGATATTAGGCTGCAGAAATAGGTCACAGCTGAGGAAACTGAGAAGTAAGACAGTAACTGGGATGTCTGGACCCTCAAGGATTAGTGTCACCTGCTCTTACGTTGTTATGCTGGTGCTGCATGAATTTCCTAGAGTAATCTCAAAGGCTGAGACTCTCCTCTTTCCCTGAAGGTGTCTAACCAGGCTGAACATACAGGCACCATTCTCATCTCTGCTTGACCAAAGGAAAATCATCGTTCTGGGATGTTCAGCAAAAGATGAACTTGCTGTGCTTATGCCAGTGAAGTGCTCTCAGGGTCACTGGGGAATAATTCTTCTGATGTTAATTGCTCCACACCCAGAAAAGTCCGCTCGTACGCAACTCTTTACTGACTTTCCTCTGGAGGGACTCTGACCTATTTTAAAAAAAACCCCACCAAAGTACAACAACTTTGGCAGTTTTTGATCTTGAATTCAGCTAAATTCATAGCCTGGGGGCTCCTGTCCAAGTGCAGAGTTCTCTTTTGTCTCTGGACACTGAAAAAGCTCATTGGCAGAGAAGAGAAAATCCTTTCCCTTCACAAAGTAAAATCCCTTCTTCAGAATATGCTCCGCTTCTTACTGGTAAAATGGCAAGCAGGCTTTGAATTAGAATTCTGTTTGGATATTTCCTAAACGACTGAGAATAAAAGATCCTGAAAGGTGCATAGTCGTAACTACTTGTGTTCAGGTCAGAAAAAAGGGAGAGACCCCAACCCACAGTATAGACCTTCTGGTAGAAGGCAGTGATTTCAAAACGAACAAAAATCTCATGTACTTTATAACTTTACAAGCTGGAGAAAAGAATTTAAAATAATTAGGAAAGTGGAGGGGAATATCAGTTTCTCCAGAAATGTGCTGACACCCACATTGTTCTCTTTGGATTTCAGTCCCCTCCTCCAGTTATTTCTCACACGGACTTGTTCCCACCCTGCTGGCTCAGGGATTGCCCGATCCGTTTAAATCAGGGCACATGTGAGGCGTTGTGGATGATTCCTGGCACGCTCTGATGCTGGATCATGTGGCTAATTGCAGGTTGGCCTGGTTTACATGTTCAACCTCATTGTCGGAACGGGAGCCCTGACCATGCCCAAGGCCTTTGCCACAGCAGGATGGCTCGTCAGCCTCGTCCTCCTGATGTTCCTGGGATTTATGAGGTAGGATGTGAGTGTGTGTCTCTGGGGGACTGGGAGGCTCAGCTGGGTGAGGACAGTGTAGAGATTTTTGTGATTTTCCTGTGTGCTCTGTCCCTCTGCTTCCTTGAGTGTTGGTTTCTGCAGTAGTGTTGCCTGTAGACCTGATTTGGAGGGATGCACTTCCTGACTCTCTGCTACATCCCATTTCCTGACTGATGGGAAAGACTTTTCCTCCAGTCCAGAGTCATCTGGGACCTTTCTCCCAGCTACCTTTTTGACATTGTCCTCACTGTGGATACATTCCATGCTTGCCTTTCTCACGGATCAGTTCCCCAAACACCAACCAGGTCACAGATGGCATAGGGTCAAGTCTTTGCTTTGTGACTTGCAGATATTTAAGCTTTCTCTTGGCTTCTGGCAATGCTCTCACAGCTGCAAGAGTGTCAGGAACACAAATTCCTGTATAGCCAGGCCTGTCTTAGCCCTTCCAGACCTTTGCTGCTCAGGACCTTGGAGATGATCTGCTTGTCATGAGCCCCTGCCCAGGTGCCTCCCTGCTGGAGCAGCAGGTGGAGCTGAAGGCTGTAGATAGAGAACTGATTTCTAAGGAGTCACTGATACAATTGCTATCTCTGGTGGGCTGGGAATCACTGCTTGCTTCTTGCTTGGTTTTAAAATAAAATAAAACAAAAGCCCCTCCTGCCATTTGTACAAATGGGCTTTTGAAGTCCCAGCCCTTTCAGTAACCAGCTCTGCCAGCCTGAATGTCCTTTTGGTTTGGAGGCAGAACCTCTGGGATCTGTTCTGTGCTGCTGTGCAGGGGGACTGTATGGTCAGTACAAACTGTAGAAATGCTTGTGAATGCCCCACCTCGGAGCTGGGTGCTGCAAAGGCTTGATATAATGGTATCTATGGGGTTAACAGTAACTGGGAGCTTTAAAAGCAATTCTTTTTAGCTACATTAGTTCAAAAGCATAAATTCAATATATGGAACTCAGCACCAGCAGGCAATTCTTCAATGTCAGCAGAAGAGCACAAACCTCCAAACGTGTGCACCAGAACTGCACTGGATTGAGCTGAGAAGACACAGCTCAAAGTGCTGTGTGCCTTGGGAGCTCTGCTGCTTTTGTTCTGGTCCTTGTGACTTCCTCATGCCCACTGGGCACCTTGGGTGCAGGAAAAGCCTGGGTGGAAATTGCTACACAGGCCTCAGCACTTCCTTTTATTCTTGCAAAACTGATCTCTTATTTGAGCTTGATAGGTGAGTCCAGTTCCTGAAGCAGTGGGAAACCACTTAAAGCCTTAATTAAGATTGATTTGAAGGGTTTTAAAAATTTATTTATTAATATTATACGACTGGTTTTAGCTGAGATAATGATATTCCTTCCATCAGTGGCTCTCCCTGTCTCCCTGGACAGCTTTTTCACTGGCCTCCAGTGTTTGCCTGCACGTGTGATCTCCTCCTTGTTCTTGTACTGCTGCTTTGCTTCTGATGCGATGTGTAAGATTCTTTAAAAGACCTGAGTATCTTTGCCACGAGCTTCAGAATAGAACTGGGTTTGTTCTAAGTTCTAAAAAGAGGAAGGAAACTTGCTTTCTAGCAAAGGACAAAGTCCTCTTGCTGCCTTCAAGCCACAGAAACCAGGAATGTGCCTTTCAAATATCTAAAGTGACTTATTATATCTGAAGGCATGTTATATTTTACTGGATATTGTGGTCTGCTTGAACACGTGAATCTCAGGAGCAGAAGGGAGCAATAAACTGAGATGAAACAATATAAAAACAGTGTGTGGGGAGCTGGCAAAAGGATTGTTTTGGATTGTTTGTTTGCTCCTACAAACAGATGGGAATTATTCTCCATCTCTCTTCAGTGACAGCTTTTGACTATTACTGATGATATCAATTGAATTCCTCTCTGTAGCTATATGACTACGACCTTTGTGGTGGAAGCCATGGCTGCTGCAAATGCCCAGCTGAGATGGAAGAGAATGGAAAAACGCAAGGTTTGTGTGGGGTTTAATTTTCCTCTTTTTCCTGTTGTTTTATCACAGAGGATATTCCTGGCATTCCCCTGCATCTTTGCCTTGCCTCGTTACTAACTCTAAAGAAATAAATTTCTACTGTACTTAACTTTGCCATATAAAATATAGTTGTTAGTTCCCTGTGGCGTTGCTCATTAAAGACAGGATTTTCTGCTCCTGCTTTGAAAAATCTCTTGTGCTGTTCACATTTCTTACTGATCACGCTCTCCTTGCCCAGAAGCGCGGCTCAGTGAATGTGGAGAGGTGGCAGCCAATATATTGGTGCTATTTGGAGTGTGCTGAGGACTATAAATCCTTGCTGATCTCAGGTCATTTAACTGGGACAGGCTGGGATGTCCTTGCTGTTACTCGGGCTGTATCCCAGGTTGTGGACAGTTCTGAATTATGTCCTTGCTGTAAAACTTACTTGTGGCTTTACTGGATCAGAGGGAGGCATAATTGTTTGCACTGATTTAGACCTCTGCCTTGGTGTTAGTGGGATGGAGTTAGGAATTAGACTTGCCTGCTCTGGCTGGATATGCTTGGATTTTTTTTTCTACCAGTTTTGTAACGCTGCAGACCTGCCAGAAGTTTCCAACTTCCTTGTGCCACTTATCACCACATGAATTGGGCAGTGTTGCTGTGTGTGTATGTGACCTGGGGCTGGGACAGCAGAGCCTGTCACTCACTTCAGGCTGCTCTGCTAATGTCCTCTTCTGCCCTCCACAGCATCCCGGGGGCTCCTGGGTATTGCCTGTGCTTGCATGTCCTGCCCTCCCTGTTTAGGACCTTCCTTTGAGTGTTTGGAAGTGACTGTGACACTGGGAGTGGCACAGCCTGTACTGTGGGTAGCAGATATCTCAGCAGTGGTCTGGTCTTTTCATCCAGGAGGATGATGAAGATGAGGATTCCTCCTCTGGAGTGTCTGACAGTGATGTTCTCCTCCAAGATGGCTACGAGCGAGCAGAGACACGGCCTATCCTGTCAGTTCGTGAGTAGCCAGTTCATGCTTTCACTGGTCTGAGGCCTCTTCTCTGCAGACAGTGCTCCAGTGGACTCCTCTGTCCATTTCACCCATAATTCCACATGTTCTCATCCCAAAGTCCTGAGCACTTGCAAGATAAGACTCATTGAGAATTCAATTTGCCTTCTGCAGCCTGATAAAGATCTTTTCCTTCTAGGTCACTAAGATGAGAACATCTTATTTTCTAAACACTTTTAGCTTCAGCAGAGTAATTGGCCCAGTGACTCTGCGGCTGTGGAGTTGTACATACTGTCCTTCAAACTGCTGCTACAGTTTCCCAAGTATCCAGGTAGTCCGGCCACAGGGCTTATTGGAGGGTCTGATTGAAACTCTTCTTGTTTTTAACTTGCAGAGAGACGTGGCTCAGCCAATATCTTTGAAATCACTGAGAGGGTGGAAATGGGCCAGATGGCTTCCATGTTCTTCAATAAAGGTAAGTCATGAAAATTTTCAAAAGTCCCTTTGGGTCCTCCTGCACGTTGCGTGTATGGCTGTTCCGTTTAGTTTTCATGCTTCTCAGTGTGGGTTTGCATCCTGAGTTTGTGATAATTCCACCCAAATGTGCTGTTCCTTCTCTCTGTGGACTGTATTCATCCTCCTGTGTGGTGTTTCTACAAAGTATTTATGGGCCAGAACCTGCTGTGGTGGGCATGGAACCAGCAAAACACTGCAGGTTATGTGACCAGTTTCTTGATACAGGCAAGTGTAAGTCAGCGCCTTTTCTGACTGCACTTCACCTACCTCTGAACTGCGTCTGTCCTCTGTGGTCTCCACTGTCTGCAGCACTAGAGCCCAGCTGTAGTGTTTTCCAGCTCCATCTTGGTTGTAGCGTTTGAGAATAAGACATTCAGGCTTCCCTGAGCCCTGCAAATGTCAGTCTGAAGGAGAGAGACTTGTGATAGGAGCTCCTAGGAATTGTCTGCACCTGGGGAATCATCAAGAGAGCTGGGACATGAACTGCTGAAGAGGGCCCTGCTGGGGATATGATAGACAGCTGGCTTGTCTTTTTGCTTTTAAATGTCTTTTGTGTGCCAGGGAACAAACTTGTAACCCTGCTGTAATAAAGCCCCATCCACTGCTGCTTGTGATAGAAATGCAAACCACAGTGATGAGGATCCTGAAACCTTTAAAGCAGGACAATGAAATGCTGTGCAGAGCCAGAACATCATCAGATACCATGGCTGTGCAGTTTTGAGCCTGTCTGGCCCCATTTTTTGTGGAAAGTGATGTTTTCCCTTGTTCACTGGCCACCTTGCAAAGAGGTGATGGAAGGCTGGGTTTTTTCCACTACATTACATCAGTGTTATGCCAGTGTAAAGCTGTTGCCTGTGAAGGACGGCTAAACTTAAGGAGTGAATATTCTTTGAATTTTATTTTTTGCTTTTAAAATCAATTGAAACAAAACTTTAATTTTCTTGCATGCCTCTTCTGCGATTTTGTATATTTGAATCATTTAGGACTATCAAAACAATCCACCTTGGACTAGACTGCCACGTTTTTATTCAGAGAAGTGAAGTGTGTCAGAAACATCCTGTTCCTGGTCTTGCCTTTAGCACTGACTTGTTATGACCTTAGGCATACAAGTTTTCTTGCTTGTTTGCTTTGCTGTGTGTAAAATATGGTGAACACATCCCCGTCTCTTGATGTTTCTCTGAGGAGTAATATTTGAGAAGTGCTTTGAGAGCAGTCTTGTAACAGGGTTTAGCAGTATTGCTGAGGACTGGGCTGTGAAGAGCAGGGATCACAGGAGTCAGAGTGTTCTCATCAAGGCTCCTTCTTTGCACCTGCTTCACAGGGGAGCTGGAAAGGGCCCCCAGAAGCCAGGCAGGTTCTGGGTCTCTCTGGTGCTCAGCCAGTAGAGGGTGCTGGGAATATGTGTCCTTTCTCTTGTCGGCACTGGTGTTGCTTCTGAGCAAAGTGAAATAAACTGCTTAGTACTCTTAAATCTTAATCCCCCTTCTTAATGTTGCTTTAGCCAGAGTTATCTGATTTCTGTGTTAGGGATCCTCCCCAGGGTCTGCTCAGCCCGTCGCAAAGGGATGAATCCATCTGCGGGAAGGTGGCTGGAACAGCTGCAGACCATGGCCTGACCCAGCTTGTGACTTCAGATGGGATAAAGTGCCCACAGCAAAGGGCCTGGGGCAACTGTAGCTCTTTTCTGCTTTCCCTCTGTCTGAGCTCAGCAGCGAGGCTCCATCTCTGTCACTGAGTCCTGGTTCAGAAACACCGTCTGGCCTGCGACTGGCTGCAGAGACAGACGAGTGAAGGACCTCCCTCTGCAGGTCCCTGCTGAGGTGCTCCCTCCCCGCAGCGGCACAGAAAGGTGCAAGGTGCTTCAGCAAGGACAGCTGCTCAGTGACCCCTTAGTGCTGAGAAACTGGGCCACACTGGGGAGTTCCCAGCTCCAAGCACCAACCTGTGAGGTTTCACAGCTGGCAGATGTCTGGGTGTTTACTCATGATATACAAAGTATGGATCCAAACCCAAGGTGATGGAGGGCTTTACAGCCTCCAGAGGGAAGGCTGATGAAAGCTGTGCAGTAGACCTCAAAACCCCTGATTTCTAGTTAGTTCTCTGCTCCTTTCCCATGACTGATTTTTATTTTCAACAATCTGACAGGAGTTGAATCCGCAGTCCTAGGAGGTAAGCTGGGGATAAATCTCAATTTCAGATTGTCTGCTTTCTTAAAGGGAGCTGACTTAGGTTTAGGCTGCGAAGAGCCTGTGTGCTCTTTCCAAAGAGCTGGCTCTGAAAAAGTACTTTTTTCCTTGATTTAATTTTTTCATTTTTAAACGTGCAGTGTTGGGTGCTTTCTTCTGGGACTGAGCAGTCATTTATTGCAGTAATAGATTCTAGGCACATCTATCATGCTGTTTCCTCACAGGAAGTCATTGATTTTTTTTTCACCCCGTTTTGTGCCCAGTAATGAAAGTATTGATTGGGGAGGGTCAGCAGCAGTTTATAAAAGAACTGATGCTAAAGTCTTCCTGTCTTGGAGAGGATGAGTTTGGGAGAGGAGTGTCACCTGTGCTTCCTGCAGGCAGAGAGGTCTGCACTGGAATGGGGGTGTAGTGTGTGCTGCTGGGTGCTGGCTGGTACTGCTGGGGCTTAGCTGGTCATGTCAGCCTTATCTTGTGTGTGTGAGGCAGCTGAGTCCTGAGACCTCTCACAGATCCCAAAACAGAATATCTGTCTGAGTCTGTGTAGTCTCTGCAGCTTCTGTACTATCTCAGATATTTTTTAAAACCTTCAACCCTTCTTAATGGGAAATTGGAGAAGACTGGTAGGTAGTTCATTGCTGTCTCCAGAACAATGCAGAGACTCCCTAACTGTGAAGACATCTTTCAGAGAGCAAGAAAACGAGGGGAGAACTGTAAGGAATGATCTGACAATTTCTGTAATATGTCCATTTGTCTCCAGGAACAACTCCAGAGCACTGATTTAGTGTGCCACCATACAGAAGCAGGGTGGTTCTCTCGGTGCTTTCCTGATACAGCCCCTTTTATGCTAAGCAGTCTCAGCATATTGAAGAATTTATTTAAATGAAGGAGAATGCCTGTTAATGTTTCCCGACATCCAGAGATCCGGGGGCAGTAGGATGGCAAAACATGGTAAAGCTTTGGGCACCCAAGCACTGTAGGAATGAGCCCACATTCCTGCAGCAGTGCTGTCCTTGAGGTTTGATAGTTGTCGCAGCTGTGAGTGTGAGGTTTGCTCAAGCTGCGCTGGGATTAAACATCAGGTGGTATCACAACTTGAAAGGATGGGCAGGTTTCCTGAGCTGTTTTCCTTCAATGTCAACTTCCTAAATTAAATAAATTTGAGGCTTTTATTCTCTAACTCATTTGAGTCTGGAATAAAATACCTTCCAATTTGTTTTTCCTTGGTGAGATTTATACAGACTTACTTGCAAGAAGAGAATCTTGGAGTCTCATCAAGCACTTCTTTATCCCTGTAGATTTTAGCCCTTCACAGCAATGTCTTCTTGTGCCTCAGTAAAGCTATGTTGTGCACCCAATTAATTGGTGTACGTTTTATTTTTATCTTATAGGCAAAGGCAGGACAAGCTTTAAATTAAAGATAATAATTAAAAAAAAAACAAAAACAGAGAAAAAACCTATCCAAAAAATGAGTAGGGGCAGGAACAGTGTCTGTGGTGGCATCAGGGTAAGTGGGCTGCAGAAACAGTTTCAAAGCTTTGCAGAATTGTACCTTGGCTCAAGTTGGCAGTGATAGGGAATCTCCCAAAGCAGTTCCATTTCAGCCCATTGGAACCCCTGAGCTCTGCAGGGCCAAATCCCTACCAATCCATATTGTGAAGGTCCTGCAGGTTTGCAGTCAGAGGGTTTGGAATCAGCAGAGCCTAAAAACATTCTCTCTGCATTTCACTTTGTCAGGCAGTGCTCACACCGAGTCTGAGAGCATCACCTGGATGTTTGCCTGTGGCTGTTCCAAGCTGACAGCTTCGTCTGGCAGGTGACTTATGTGAGACCTGTTGGTCCTGACTGCAGGATGGGCTTGAACCAGAGAGAGGGTTTAGTGTCAGTGCCAGGTGTTGAGGAGGCAGAGCTCTGATACCTCTCATGCCCCATCAGTTCCTGTTCCGTGGTAAGTTCCCTGAGCTTGGGTGGAGTTTGCTGCAGAAATTATGGAGGCAAAGGGTGATTTAAGATCTTGAAAATTTTGTATATTTGAAGTGCAGAGTACAAGAGTTTCCGTGTGCTCTGCTGAATCTGGACAATATTTCCTTTTTCTGCAGTGGGTGTCAACCTCTTCTATTTCTGCATAATTATCTACCTCTATGGAGATCTGGCAATCTACGCAGCAGCAGTGCCGGTCTCTCTCATGCAGGTGACGTGGTAAGTGTGCTTACTGCTGAGGGGCTGTGTGCTGCCAGGGAACGGGGCAGGCTTAGGGTTTAATGGAGTGATATATCTGGCTAGGATCAGCTGTACTTTCCAAAGCTTGGGGTGGAGAAATGACTCAAGGACAGCTCATCTCTTGCGGGTGGGAGGTGAAATTGTTTTGTATTCCCCACCTGAGTGCCTGCTGCCTGCCTGCAAAGTAGCTGACCTGATTCCATGCAAGTCCTAAAGTGTGAAGTATTTCCAGCTTCAGCACTTGCAGCCATGGGACTTGTTGCTCCATAGTTTGATTGCAATACTCTGCAATGTGTTGCCTTCTCTCTCTTTTGGTAAGAGCTGAGAGGTGTGATGCTTACTAAGCCTGAGGCCAGTGAGTGGTGGTGGTACATGGTACATTAGCTCTGGACTGGGAGTGGTGCCTTTTTTCAAAGGAACAGATAATGAAAAAGATTGGTTTGATCAAATCTCGGCTGTATTTGGACTTGTATCTCAAAAATGGAAAACCTCAGTGGTCCATAAAAGATCTAAGCTCACCAGCTTGATGAACAAATGAACAAACTTGCAAATAACTGCAGGCAATTCAAGAATTTGCCTTTAAACCTCTGGTATTCAGTGACTTGCTGTGTTACACAGTCCAGAAAATGTAAGGAAGTGAGTGTGATCAGGGACAGAGAGGAAGAATGGCTCATTCTTCTTTCTTGAATGCAGGAGAGGAAAAGACATCTGCTAGGAGTTAATTACTGTCTTTTGTTTCTCCCTCCTTTCCCAGCAGTGTCACTGGCAACCATTCTTGCAGTGTTGGAGATGGCACAAAGTACAACGACACGGACAAGTGCTGGGGGCCAATTCGAAGGATTGATGCTTACAGGCTGTATCTGGTGAGTTTCTGGAACTGGGATGACCATTGTTGCCATTTAAACTCTGCTTCTAGAGCATAGGGATTTTTTTTTTTCTTGCAGAAATAATGTAGTTCAAGTGAACAAGAAAGTATAAAACTTTTGGTTCAGTCTGACTTTTTTGCCTCCTCCCTATTCTTGCCGACATCGCTGTGTTTGAACTTGTTGGCCATCAGAATGATCCTTATCGTTTTGAATTTGTGTTCTGTCCATCTTGGTGTGTAGTTTTATATTGCTTAAGCAGGTGAGATGTTTGTGCCAAAGGCTGGGGTTATTTTTCACTGGGTTTTTCAGTGGCTGGCTAAGTAATATTCGCTTGGGGGTAATTGTTGTCAAGATACTGAAGTATATTAAACTCACTTGAGTGTTTTAGAATATAAAATACCCAGAGTTGGAAGGGACCCACAAGGATCATTGAGTCCCTTCTTTATGTGAATAAAATTGTTAATGCTGCAGGAGAATATGCTCCTTGAAAGATGATGGAAACAACCAGCTTAGACAACATCCAAGGCTATACCCTGCCTTAGTAATAACTCTGTCTAGTTCAGGATTGTCTATTGCATCTAATGCGGTGCTGGGGTTCTGCTCTTAACCCGGGGTTTTTCCCAAAGGATGATGAGCATGGCTTCTCTAGAGCTTGGGGAGTGCTGAGCGCTCGTGTTTGGAGACAGTAGGGCAGAATGGGAGGAGGGAAGGATGCAGGTGCTGGGTAGTGTGGCTTCTGTTAAGGGTCTCAGTGAGAATTTTAGGTAAAAGGAGTGAGGGTGGCTGCTTGTGTGCAGAGAAATCCAGAGGTAATTTTGGAGTTAGTACATTTTGGACATGCAGTGAATCACATCCAGTGTTATTGCAAAAGTAAGAGCTGGGCCTCAGAAATATTAGTGAATGTCAAAGTCTAGTTAATTATTTAAGAGAAATATTATTGCTTTATTAAATTCTGTCTTGGTCTGTTTCTTTAAAACTTCTAGAAGATTGAAGATTTCCTTCCTGAATTTCAATAACTCTCCCTGACCCAGCAGAAGGAGCTAGTCAGAAAAGGCAGACATGCATTAATTACTGCCTGCATCTCTCGGATATTACGTCTATAATTCATGAAGATAATTGTTGTTAGGACTTGCAAAATTAAAAAAATTAAGACTGTGTAAGCATTAGACTTTCAGTCTGTGTACATAACTCTCAGAGGAGCTTTTCTCTCTGCTTGTCTTGCGGATTTGAAGAATAAATATCTGCAAAGTCTTTGCTAGTGGTTAATCCTTCCCTGCTCACTAAGTGGGATGAGGCTTCAGTGTTGTTCTCTGTGCCCTCTTGGAGGGTGGGGTTGTTTGTGGGAGAGCAGGACCAGTCTGTAGTGGGTTACTGGTGGGGGTCAGTTCTTGCAATCACTATTTCCAGGACGTTGCTGAGTGTCAGCCTTACCTCCAAGTTGTGCTTTTCTGTTAAGGTCTCTAATGCTTCTTACTGGGTGAGGATGGGAGTAAACTGGGACTTGTTCTGCCTCCAGCTCTTCTGGTCCCACTCCCTGCATGACCTGTGTGGTTTCATTCTCCAGAAAACAGAGAGGATGGTGAGCTTAGGGAGGGATAAGTGATGTAATAATTTATAAAACGCTCAGACCCCAGTACTGACCCTGGCTTTGAGTTTGGGCTGCCTAGAAGTGACTGTGCTAATATTTTTCCCCTGCTGTCCTGGTTAATATTTTCCCCACTGTCCTGTTTGCGGTGTGGACAACTAGTGACCAGTTGAGCTCTTAAACTTTCTGAGAGAGACCTGGAGATGGGAGGGCAGGGGAGGGAAGTCGCTTGACTTCAAGCAAAAAATTCAGTAGGAAACCATTGTAATTATCTCTACACATTTTGTCCAAGCTTCTTGTGTATAGAAATAGAGTTTTGAACATGCCAGAAAAGCTGAAACCTGCCTGTCTGAAGGGGAAAATGCAACATGAAAGTGAAGAGGGGTGAGATGCATCAAGAGCACAGCTTCTCCTGGTCCCAGTGGATCATACCCATAGAAAACTTATTCTGTTTTCTTAGCTTTCTATTTTGAATTCTTGCCTGATGGAATAATTCAGGTTCCACGTTTCAGTGGACAAACAAGGTCTCTTTTTTCAGACAAGTTCCCCTGTGGCAAGGGGACAGATGGACACTGCGATCCCAAAAGAAATCAGCTGAGTTTTTAGATCAGTCCTTTTGTCCTAGATGCCTGCCTCTAGTTTTCCTATATTATCTTAGTACTGTATTTAGGTTTAAGTGACTTAGGAGCAAGATGGGTGGAGGTAACTGGAACTTCTTGCCCCTTCCAGTGAAGCAGTTCTCTGGAAGTGGTGTTATATTTCATACTCTGCGCATGACCCTACAGAAAACCTATTTTGGACTACCAGGAGAATAATCTATTTGAGGTTTTCTGGACAAACGGTGCCAATGGGAGCTGCCTTGTGCCAAGTCCCACCAGTCTGCCAAAGACCCGTGCTGCCTTCCTCCTGTCAACTTTTTCTCTCCCAACACCGTGTCTTCTTTTCAACAAAAACCATTTCAAACATTGACTCTTCAAGCTGGGGATGGAGAGAAGAATAATGACTGACGTAAAAATCCTTTTTCACGCCTTATTGTCTAGAAAGGCTTCTGGAAGCTGTCTGTGCTCTGATTACTGTGAATGGAAGCTGAAAACTATGTACATAATGAGAATATTTAGACAGATTAAATTCTTCTCTTGAGACCTGCTTGTCTGTGCAGCATCTTTATTGCTGCTCCAAGATTTCACACCTAAGTGTGAATGCAGAGTCTTCAGAGACCGCTAGGCCCCTATTAACCTTTGTCTGAACAAATGCTTGTCTCACTTCTTGTTTATAAATTGCTTTGGAAAATAAAGACTTGCAAAACAAATAAGTGAAGGCAAGTGCAGGAAATATGTAAATAGACTTTTGCTCCTGTCCCATCAGTTGCTGCTAATATTTGCCTCCTTTGTGGGACCATAAAAGACCTGGAGGTTTGAAGGGTGAGCCTTACTGTGCTGTTCCACTCCTGTGAGGGCAAGACTCTGCAGGACAAATGGGCTGCAAGACAGGCGTGTGTTGGATAGCCCAGCGACCTTGTTGAAGGCAAACAGTGATCACAGTTAAAGCAGATCGATGGCTTTCTATCTTTGCTTCAGACCTGTCACCACCCTGCCTTGTCCTCAACAGCTGGAGTGACTCCCAAGTCCCTTGGCTGTCGCTGGCAATGCTGAGGACAGGGTCACGTTCTCTCAGTGCTGAATTCACACTTCAGTGCAGCTGCTTTATCATCTCTCTGTAGGGTCCACTGGGCTCTGCTGTGGAGGTCGTGGGGATGGGTAGCAGATTTAAGTTTCAGATCTTTCATCATTACACTTTCTTGTCTTTCTGTCCAAGTGATGTAGCAATGTGGCATGATAGTCCCTGTTTCTAGAAAGCAGATACTGAGATAAATAAGAGATTAAATCCTGGGGATCAGCAGCCATTCAGAGTGATCCCAACTGTGTTCATGACCTGGCAAACAACATTTCTGTTCTGCACCAGGGCAGCCGTTGATGTTGAAACCTCTGCTCTGTTCTCAGCCCTTCTCGTCTTGCAATCTGGGACATGGTGTCTTCCTGTGATGGAAAGGAAATGGCTTAAATCCTCAAGGGGAGCCATGTGCCTTTCAGAAGAGGCACTGGCACAGGTATTCCTGGTAGCCTGGCTCGGTAGCGCGTCAAAGCCACCAGGTGCATCTGTTCTGTCTGAGTCTCTGTTGGTTTTTTTAGCTGATTGGGAAAGGGACGCAGCATCCGCTTGTGCCGGTTCACAGATGCTGCAGTATCGCAGGCAGCCCAGCGGGTGCAGGCCGGGCGAGGATGGGAGCGCAGATGGTTTAATGGAGATTATCCCAGTTGGAAACGTGCTTGTGCAGTGAATAAAATGAGCGGGCTCACGGGCGCTCACTGTCCCTCTTCAGGAGGGGACAATGTCACCCCGGCCCGACGCTCTGATCAGTGACCAGAGCGGGGCCGGGCTGCAGCTGCGGGAGGCTGTGCAGGGGGTGAGGGGGTGGTCTGAGGACACGCGTACCGTTGTACCATTGCTCAGCGCTGGCAGAACTTAATCGGCAAACGCGACGGCTGAACTGATAAGTGTTGATGTGGATCCCGTCGGCCTCGGCACGGTGCTGCCTTCCCGACCTGCTCTGGCTGCCTGTGCCTGCTGTATGTGCTCAGCTTCCCTCCACAGCATTTCTCCTTCCCCGCTCTGCCTGTGCCCTGCTCTGGGTAAAGGTATCTTGGATTTTTATTGTCAAAACAAATCTTTTCAAATGCATTTACCTGCACTGGGGCAGTTTTATCAGCTTGTTTGGTACACTGTGCTCTTGTGGCCTCTCAGTCCATTGTTGGCCTCTGTAGATTTTTTTTTTGGTTGGTTTTTTTTTTTATATTTTGCCTCCTAGCAGTGATATGAGAGGAGCCCTCATGGCAGTACTTGAACATCCATGCTTGATCTAAGCTGTCTGTTGCCAACTGGGAGCTGGAGCAACAGAGCTGGAGCAATGCTGCAAGCAGAGTGCATCTTCCAAGGGCACCTGGGTTTTCTCCACCGTTCCCTTTGCAGCAAGTGCTTTTCCTCTGCCCTGCCTTCCTCAGCTGTGCCCTGCAGCAGCATCCGGTAATAAATGGGTCACAGCTGCTGTCTCCTGGATATTTATTCTTACAGGTCTCAATGTCTAGAGACCTTGAGAACCCGTGGTGGGGAAGGAAGCTGCCTCAGTGGCAGGAGCTGGAGCAGGGAGGGCTGATTTCACAGCACATCAGTCAAAAACGTTTGGGGCGCGTGTCCTGGGCTCCCAGAGTAAACCAGTAAAAAGGAAGGAAGGAAAGCTGATGGAAGTTTATCCTGCTGGTGTGAAGTCATCATCTTGTTTAAATAAATTGCTTAAACTGTGGCATTGTTGTGTTCTTGGTTACCTCAGCTTGCAGTAAGGATGCAGCAGGACTGGGGCACTATTAGCTTTTCGCCCTGCGTATCCTATAAGAAGTTATTCATAGTAAGGCCTTCTTGCCAAAAATATTGCATTATATTCCTTACCACAAACGCTTTGATGTGGTTTACTATGATACTGATATAGAAATAGAAACAAATGTACAAAAAAGGCAGCTGCTACTTCTGTGCATAAAGGCAGTTCTGAAAGCCTTCAAAATAAGGAAAAGCTTTTCAAGAGTCCAGAATATTGTGCCTTTTCTGTGTGTACAGGCCACCTGAGTTTTGAAGCATTGCTGTGACACGAGAGGAATTAGTACTGCATTAATTATCAATATGAATAAGCCAAATTATTACAGGTACCTCTGAAATGCAGCTTTGCTTGGCTAAAAGCCCTGTCTCAGAGGCTGATTGGCGTCTTCTCATGCCTCTCATCTAGATAGCCTCCCAAAAGTAAGGTCAGTTAAGTTGTCGCTTTAGTCTGAAGTGGTTGAAGAGGGATAGGAGCCAAGTTCTGCTAAAATAAATGGTGTCTGGATGTAGGATGGGAAGGTAAGTTTCAGCTCTTTTTATTGTGCATCTAATAGGTTGAAATTGGCACACAGCCTTGTTAATATGGCATAAATCCTCCCTCCTTCATCCTGGTCTGTTCTTCTGTGGGCTTATCAATAAATCTTTTCAATTGCTTGCTCATCATATGCCTGTGACAGATAAACTGGCTCTGCTGGAGGTTCCCACACCCCTTGTGTTTCCTAACACAAAGGGTTCTTCAGATAATAACTGGCCTTGTGAAAAAGAGGTTCCTCCTGAGCTGTCAGGAGGAGAGGCAGATGAGTGTGGTGTGGTGGAAGTGAAATATAAACTTGTTGTTCCAGTGACCTAAGAGCTGGAGTTCAGCTTCTGATGGGTGATTTTTCTTGCTTCCTTGTAACTGATGGCATTTTGAGTAAAAGAAACATCAGCCAGAAGGCAAACACTGGGTGCGTGAGTCAGACTTTGGGACCAGACTGAAGGAACTGCAAGACCACGCTTTGAAGCAACTAACATTAATTGATTAGCTTGTCACTCTTCACTGGAAAATCAATAGTGCAGGGGACTGGAATGTGTTTTCTGTACAGAGCTGTCTGTTCACTTCACAGTGAGAAGTGGGTTTTTCCTAAGTGGAGCTTGGGTTGCGCTTCTCACTTGGACGCTGAGCTTTTCCAAAGGACCAATCCTGCCCCTCTGGCACCTCCAGCAGGCTCGCAAGGGCTGTCTGGAAGGGAAGGGTGCTGTGGTGCTGCTTGAATGCGTGGCCAGGTGTGCTGCAGGTGCTGTCAGCCCTCCAGAGATGCAAGGTGGCTGATGCAATGGGCCCCAAGGAAGAATGTCCTGCACATTTTAGTGCTGGGTTTGACTTACGTGGTGTTGGATGGTGAGCATGAACCTTGGAAGCAAACCAGCTAAACAAACTGGGTGAAGCCGTGGCTCTAGATAGATCTCTGTTTGCTTTTCTGCACATCCCGCAGTTGGGAGCTGACCAGAGGTGATGCTGGGCTCAAACCACAGCCCTGCTGCCCAGCACAGCCACCATGCCAAGGCTGAGAGGCCACGGTGCTGCTTTCCCTGAATAAAGCTGTCCTTTGGAGTCAGCTCACTTGGGCAGCAAGGCACCAAAGCTGACACTGTTCTCTCCTGATACTGGAGACCAATCTCTCCTGAATAGGGCAGGTGTCAGAACCAATATATGTGATCACCCGCTCCCTACACTGAGTGGTAAAGGTTTTAAAAAGGGCCTTTTAAAATTCCTTTCTTGGACTAGGCTGTTCCAGCAGAACCACAAATGTTTTGTTTTCAGAACATTTGTAGAAAATAAGTAATAAATACATTTCCCCTGCGCAGGGTTACTTTTTGCAGTGATTGTGACAGCATCCTAGGAGCCAGAGTTGGAGAAGACCTGTTAAGTCAGCTAAACAATCCCCTGGGAAATGCAATATAAGCCTTTTTCTAAACAGCATATTTTCCAGTATTTTGTTCGGTGCTCTAGCACCAGCTTTGTTTTCAAACAGAGGTCTGACCTTGCTGCCTGCTTGATTCACATCAGCGTTTTCATCGAGTCAGACAGCAGGCTTGATCTGTCATCCCCAGAAATTACCATTAATTCCTTAATGTACAGGTAGAAGGCACCAGGGCTGCAGAACTGTGCGGTTCTGCGGCTCTGAACGTTATCAGAAGCTGTGGAGGAAAGCTCTGGACAGACTCATATCTCTTTTTACTCCTAAAAAAGTCTGCAACTTAACACCATCCTAAATTGTGCTGTATGTCTGAGTGAGATCACTGACGCTCTTGTCCAAAAATGTGGATTTTTGGACTACATCAGCAAATCCCACACGTAGCTCATGCTTCTGTAAGCAGGACTATAAATACAAATAATGCAGCTGGGATTTATCTTGTAAGTTGAAGTCGGTATAATGCTCTGGGGCAGAGCTGATCTCCCAAGCCTGTTGCACCAGTTAGGTGTGCACTGTACAGGGAAGGAGGCTGGGAGTGAACAGACACCCCACTAGCCCCGGGCAACGAGGCTTTATCTCTTCTTTTGTGCTAAGTAGTTACAAAGTGAGCGACTTTCCTTCCCTTCAGGCAGCTCCTGCATGACACAGTGAGCAGGACGATGCTGCCCCTGAAGCTGCATCCTCCAGGCAGCTTGAAAATCCTGTGAAACTCAACTGAGAAGTTTGTAGGGGAAAAAAGTAAAGAGCAAAAATAATGGCATCGTGGTGGAAGCACTGCTGGTGGTGTGGCAGACGAGGGGTTAGTGGCCTTCAGGAACGTTCATCCTTGCTGAACCCAAGTATCTCCTAACCCTGGCAGCTTGTAGCTTGACATGTTTGCAGGGCCCTCTGTGCGTCCGTGTCATGCTGGTCCACGTCTCCCTTGCTTTGTGCTGTCTAACCCAGGGGCTTTTGTAGTCAATATAAATATTGTTGTAGTTGCCAATGCCCTGCCAGGAGAGGCTACAAATATGCGGGAATTTGGGGCAGTATCTGTGTATAAAGATGATGCCCTCACACTTAGTTGGCGGAAACTCATTAATCTTTTGTACCATGCTAATGAATTGGGGAGGCAGAGAACAATTCCTCAAGGTCATCCAGTGTCAGGAAGGAGGAAAGCTCCACTTTCATACGCTGTGGGAGATCAGAGCAAGCTGGTGGGGGCGGGGGGTACAGCCAAACTTGGCTCTGCACCTCCTCTGCTGTCCTTCCAAGTATCACAACCCAAGCATTCAGCTCCTGCATCTATCCACTTTGCTGCTTCCCTCCTGCTTGTTCAGATGCAATTAGGAGATGCAGAATAAGGGGGAGCCAGGGGTCAAGGAGGCGGTAAAGTGATTACAAGATGCTGCAAACGGCTGTGCCATAAATACTCCAATGATGAAAAATTAGATGCCAGTCACCTCGGGGTTATTGCTGGCCTCTATCTCTCTCTTGTTGTGAAAAATGATAATGGAAGTGTATTTACCCCAGAGAGTGTAAGCTTGCCGCTGGCTATGATCCTGAATACCCCAGGTATGCCAGGCACAGAATCCTTGCACCTAATGACTTTCTGAGAACACTTTGTGCCTGAATTCCTTCAATTTAAGTGGAGGAAGAAGTGGTATTTCAGGGTATTCTTTCCAAAGTGGAAAGTTCCTAGTGCTCAGAGCTTGACCAGCTCCAGAAACAGACTGTGGGCCCTGAGTAAGGATAGGGAGAGGAGAGGAACACCCTCAAGTACTGCCTTGCTGTCCTTGCTTTTGCCTTGGCCTCCCAGAGCTGCATGTGGAGGCTGCCCAGTTCACAGCTGGTTTTTGGTGTGTTGGATGCCCAGCAAGATCAGAGCTTGTAAGGAGCTGGGATAACTACACCGTTTTGCTGGGTGGGCAGTCGGAATCCAATGCTGGTGCTGGGCTAGAGCCTTTGAAAATCTCTAGATAATATTCAGATCCTCTGGAGTTGGTATCTTCAGGGATACAAGCACTTCTCTTCATCCCTTGCAGAATGTCTTCCATTTTGGAAGAGGCACTGGGATCGCTGTGGCACAGGAACTGTGGGAGGCAGCATCCAGCTTAAAGGGGACTATGGGTGAAAGGCCACTTTGCTGGCAAAAACCAGCCTGGCAGCAGCCGAGGTCTTAATTCCTGGAGGATACCTCCTCCCTGCCTGAAGGAAGTGGGGAAGAAGGTGGGTGAGGGCTCCTCAGTGCCAGGAATACGCCTGGTGTGAGTTATGATTATAAAGCTCTGCCAGGTGTCCCGAGAGCAGCACGTTAATTACCGGAGCTGCTGTGGCAGCTGCCTGCTGTACCCAAAGCATAACTGCCCTTGTTTCTTCAGCTATAAATATTCCTTGTGGGATGTCTGGTGGCTGCATCCTCCCTCCATTGTGACTTCCTGACTCTGCAGGGGATCTGGAGGTTAAAATCCCTCTTGCCTCTCAACTTCTTTGAGCAATCCTTGTTCTGTGGCTGGTTTATCTCTTTTCAGCCAACTCTGAGCTTCATAACAGCTTGTCTGCTGATAACTTGCTGCCTATCAGCATGGCCTCTGCTGCAGCCCTGCCTCCAGCCTTGAGAGGCTGTGGATTTTCAGCTTTTTTTTATCCAGCTCTCTAAAAATCTCCTTCCTGAACAATCAGACTCTTTCCATGTATTTATATTTATACTGTCCACTGCAAGGGGTAAAGCTTTACCAAGGAGAGCTTGGATTGCCACCCTTGCTCATGGGCCATCTGGCTCTGTGACTTGAGATATGAGCTCATGTAGGACAGAAACATGGCCTTGTCACCCTAGTGAAGGGGACAAGAGATGCCAGAGGGGACACCACCCTTTTCCTTTAAGATGTTTTAGCTGAAAAGCCCTGAGGCCCTGGCAGGAGTACCTGGAAACCACCATGGGGTGGGATTGCAGTAGCCACAACTTGAAGTGGGTGCAGAGGAGCTTGCAGAGGCAGCAGGTATGTGCTGGGGGAGCTGCTGGTAGGTCTGAAGTGCCATGAAGCTGTTTTCTTTATCTAGGAGTCCCAAACAAGAGTGGGGAAAGCACCGTGCATTTGATATTTCTCTCCAAAGTCAGCCCTAAAAATTCCCTGAGGATGTGAATAGAACACCAGTTCCTCAGGAATTACTGAAGGCAATCAGTCTGGTTCAGCCTTCCAGCCAGGGATAAAACCTCTGACCTGTGCCCATGCCAATAAATCCAGTTCTGCTTTTGGACTTTTTCTTTCCTAGATGTGACACACTCTAGTGGAAAGCACCTGAGGTGGGAACAGAGTATCCCAGTTCCCTGACATCTTGTTTGCTCTCTGTACTTGCGCAGTCTGGTTTCGTTGGATTGTTTCATCTGTCCTTTCTAGTGCTCATCTGAGTTGTGAAATAGCTCTGAGCTCGGGGACGTCTTGCAGAAGCAGAGCGAGTGTCAGAGTTGCCACTTCTGACAGCATGTAAGAAATGTCTGCTTTTCCCTGCCATGCTCAAGGAGACTTTCCTTGCATCCGAGCACTGAATCAAGCAAAGCTTCCTTTGGGAAGTGCTCATCCAGTGGAGTCTGTGTCTTCTTGTTGGTGTCACTTTTGCAGGACAGCCAAGGGTTGAGTGCTTGATACTGGTGTCAGGCTTTGCTGTTATACTGGACTGTGGGTACACAACATTCCCCACCTTCACATTAAAACTGAGGGATCATTGCTCTGTGATCTGAAACTTAGTAACTTCTCATTGGTATGATAGCCCTGTGCTGCAAAAATGATTTTACTCAAAAACTCTTGAACTTTTTGTGCTGCACCTGGCACATTTGCTGTTTTTAACAAGGTTAATCCTCATGGTTTCACTTTGCTCAGGTACATACTCTGCTTCCACCCAATCTTTCTGAAAGTTTCCAGGCTCTGAATCAATAAGAAGCAATAGCTACTGTTTTTAATTCACTACTTGGCAAGCACCAAAGACAGATGCAATTCTTACAGATGAGTTTGTGCAGCATGAAAACAAGCAGGTTCTGATGACAGTTATGAATGAGGCCGGTTTTTCAGATGGTCCTCTTGCAAATGTATGCAGGCACTAGCCATAATGCTGTAACTCCTGCATCTAATACATGAATCAGCCACGTTTTGGATGCTAATTGTGCTTCCTGAGCTGTATTGGCTCCTTCTGTAAAAGCCACATGCTGAGCAGCAGATGAAAGCTATTGAACTGTACTGGTTCAGAGTGATAGATGGACCCTTCAGGTCAATAAAGAACCCGTTTGGTCAAACAGCCCTCTGACTGGCTTAAAACATGTTTGTATGGTCTGAAAGACTCCTGGCATTAGCTGGCCATCAGTTAGTGGTTGAGAGCTCTCTTGGTGGTCCTCTTGGCTGCAACTAAGCTGATAAAAACCAACCAGATGTCCTATTAACGCTTGATCTTACTCTTGCTTTTATAAGATAAGCCAATAAACAAGGTTACGTAACCAAGTTTTAACATAAAAGCTTTAATAAAATATACTTTTAGAAATATATAAATATATATAAAAATATATTCCAGGCAACGGTAAGCCCTAGCTAGTTCCCCCGTGGCAAGAAGACTCAAGTTGACCAGCCTGCTTTTTCATTTTGAAATACTGAGAGCTGACAGGTGCAGAGGCTGGGAAAGTGGTGTCAGCTGAGTTGCCCGCTGAGGGAAGAACCCAAACCTTGGTGCCTGTACTGCCGTGGCTTGGCTTGGTGGGAGGAATGGATTTGAAGACCCTCCCAGGGGCTGAGCAAGCTGGTGTGCTGCTTGTGGCTCCTGCTAGCCTGCAGGGAAGAGTGTAATTCAGGGTGACAAGCTGCTGTTCTTTCTTCTACCCTCACTGGTTTCTCGTTTTTTGACTGGAAATGTCAGTAAAAGCAACAAAAACACCGTCTTTTTTAGTCATTAGTGTGCTGGATTTTCATGCTGTTTTTCAGCATGAGAAAGGAAGGAAAAATAAAGAATTTTGCATTCATTTGCTGTGTGTGGGTTCCACATATTCTCCACTATGAGCCTGGTGATTTACCTGGCCTTTCCCATTTAATGGAGGAGCTTGGAGGGAAAAGAGGGAATCATTCTTAATAGCCAGCCCTGTGCCAAAGCACTGTAAAGGTTTCTCTTTGCCATCCTGTGAATTTAAATCCACAGCATTTAATAGGTTCAGTTCTCCTCCTTAGCTGAAGCAAGCATTCCTTTACCTTGTTTCAGTTTAGCAATGAATCAGTCCCTTATGCCTGCTTGTTTCTATTAAGAAACCACTTCACTTGCAGAAAAATCTTAATCAAAGTAGACTATGCCCATTCTGCCTTGGGCGGGTTTATTTGCTGAAGCTTAGGAAGAGAATGATAAACTCCTGGAAAATACCTCATCTCATTCAAGAGATGAACTGGAAAACTTGGGAGGGTTTTTTCATATGCTGCGGCTCTGCATATTTGATTTCTGTCAGGGCTGACTGGTACAGTTTTCTATGTAGGTTTTAGATAGTTTGAATTACATGTGTAAGGAAGCACTTTGTGAATTATTTCCCTCTGGGAGATACTTGAGCTTGGAAAACATCAGGTAGAAAGTTTGGGTACATGTCTGAGGTGCTTATTTGGGCTTACATTTTCCTTAGGGAGAAGTTACGAAACTAATTAACTTAATGGGTTGGAAGAGCATTGAGGTGTCTGGCACAGTGAGGTAGAGGAAGTAGACATCCAGGAGGCATTGTGGTCTCTTCTCATCCTTTTGGGGATGTGTTTTTAAATAGGCTTCCTGGCCTTGGGACTCTTCTGATGGTTGATGGTGAGATTAGCTCTCATCCAGGGATTGAGTCCTTGTCCTCATGTCCTGGCTGTTGGTGGGAAACTGGCCCCTTTTTCCTGTCCTGTGCTCAATCCTGTTGAGCTCTACACAATTTCACTTCAAAATGATGTTTATCTGGTGGTTTAATGTCCTGTTCTGCCCAGCCTTTCTCCTTCCAAGCAGTCCAGTGTCTTTTGTAGCTTCCTTTCCTAAAAGTGGTTGGCACAAATCCCTGCAAAGCAGGGCAACCTCAGCTCATTGCAGGCCATAGCATTGTTTGTATTGATCCATGGGTATCCATCTTGGATCACTAATGGGTGTCAAGTGGAAAAGGTAATAAATTTCTATTGCACTAGAATTAGCCTCTCCCTTGGTTCCTTTGCACCAGGATCTTGTTAAGAGCAGAAGACACTGATCATCCTAGAGGATGGGGGGCATTCAGCCATTCAGGCACAACAACTTGTATCTCTTCCCCATGAGTTACGCAGTAAAGGCCGGAAAGGAAGAGTTGAAAACCTTGCTGAATGGATTTGGTTGTTTAAGGTGCTCTGAGAACTGGAGAATAGCTGCAAATGGTGAAGGACACCGAGGTTCTTCCAACACCAAAGGATGCTTTTTGATGCTTTTCAGCAGCTGAGCCCCAAATCCACCTTAACACTGCTCTTTTCCTCAGTGGGTGAGGCAAATCTGGGTTTCAGACCCAGCTGCTTTGGTGATTTTGTGTCAATCCTTGCTATGGTTTGAGGGGCTGTTTTGTCAATTGGTTCTGGAGCATTTTTGTTTTCAGCAGACACCTGTTCCTTAATTATCACCATCCTTGGTCCGTCTCTGTGTTCAGCGCTTTCTGACGCAGGAGCTATAAACTGATTTGGAGGGAGACTGTGTTGAGCAGTGTTGGGAGAAAAGGTTGAAAGAGATTAGTCACAATCTCAAGAATTCAGTAAGAGAGTTGGTGTCTGCTTATGTTTGCTTTGGGCCCTTGCCCTACATCACTTCTCAGTCAAAGGTTTATTTAGTCCATCGGGGTTTGTGCACTGCCCTAGGATGGAGTGGCAGACCCTACTGGGCAGGAGAGTGGAGTTAAGCTCTTAGTTAATTAGAAGAACAAAACAAGAGGGAGAAGAGTTAAAAAAGGCTTGTAACTGGCTCGTTTGCTTCTATGTTAAAACCTCAAGCCCCATAACTGTTAAAGCTGGTTTGGCTCTTAGTCTGGCCAGTTATGCCTGCGGCACTGTATTCTGTGTGATTTCAATGTTTCCTCCAACAACCATCAATTGCTTCACAAATCTGAATTCTGTGCTTGCTTCCTGTCCTTTTTATTTAATCTGAGCAGAAAAAGCAAGACTTGGTGTAAGCAATGGCCTCAGATCAGAATATATCCCCACCGAGCAACGTGTCAAACCAAGGGTTCTCTCCCCTGCTCCCCTTCTGGGTTTACTTTCGTCACCTGAGAATACTTGTGATGTGAGGCATTTCCAATTTGCCTTGCAGATATTCTGAAACTGTCTCAAAAAGGGTTTCTTGGGGTTGTGCTA
Organism: Pomatostomus ruficeps; assembly: GCA_013400735.1. Classification (NCBI taxonomy): domain Eukaryota; kingdom Metazoa; phylum Chordata; class Aves; order Passeriformes; family Timaliidae; genus Pomatostomus; species Pomatostomus ruficeps. Next base: position 36,440 of record VYZT01014587.1, on the reverse strand, counting down.
GTCTTAAAATAACTTGGATTCTGTTCTGTCCTGACTCTGTTGGGGTCGACAGAGACCTTGAGTCTCGGCAGACCTGCCCCTTTGAGCCCCAGTTCTTCACTTCTGGTGACACCTTTTCTTGAACTGCTTCATGAAGTCATGGAAAAGAGCAATGTGTAAATATTAATGTTGAATATTTGTCTTTAAAAATCTCTTTGGGATGCTCTACAAACCTGTATTGTGTGTGTGCTGTGGCGTTCTAAGCAATGCTTCCTTACAGCGTTTGGACCCTTTTCTCTTCTCACTGGGATAGGTGAGGGTCGAGTGCTGCTTAGTGCCCGAGCAGTGACAGTGCTGCACAGGACACGTCACCTCTGTGCATGGGCTGATGGCATGGCTGCCTTGTGTGCTCTAGGAGGTGCTAGAAGAAACTCTCATGGGAAGCTGTATAGTCCAGTTTTCTAGGATGGGTCTTTGTTGGATTATTTTGCAGCCCAGCTGGAAGAGATGCAACAGATCGGTGCTGCAGTGTACCCCAATTTAATTTGCCCCATCCCTGGAAGTGTTCAAGGCCAGGCTGGACAGGGCTTTGAGCAACCTGGTCTAGACAAAGGTCTCTGCCCATGGCAGGGGGTTGGAATGAGATCGTCTTCAAGGTCCCTTCCAACGCAAACCATTCTGTGATCCTGTGAAACACTGGTCTCTTAACAGGCATCCAAGAGGACAGTGAGGAAGTTCGTTATTGAAGAACCTTTACTCTCCACACCGAATTAAGTTCTTTCTTATGAGTACCTCTTTGGTGACTTTTTTCTTCACTTTGCACAGGTTTTCAGCTTCCAAGAGCTGAACTGTTACACTGTAGCTTCCCTCTATCTGTTTTTACACATAGAAATATACCTCTATGTTTTACACAGGCAACTTAAAGCATGGGGGAAAAAAGCTCCAGACAGACCTGGCTCCATTGCTGTTGAGCCTGGGATACCCGGAAGCCACCCCATCAATGTTAATGGAAGCAGCCTGGTCAGGACTATTGCTATTCAGACCTAAACTGAGCATATACTTGGGCAAAGAGGCCACAGTTTAATATTTAATGTTCCGTAAGGCAGCACTGAGGGCTTTTACTGAAATGTGTCAGTAAAGGAGTGCTGTAGCAGTGATAGCAAACGGCTGAGAGCCAAGAGGATCCTGAGTTCTACTTCTGCCCGAGGCATGTTCTCTGATACCCAACAGCTTACTTGACCCCCTGTGTCTCAGCCAACTTAGCTGTAAAATTAAGCAACAAAGAAAGCTTCATGACAAACGGACATGTCTGGAGGTGAAATTTCAATACTAGCTTTGTTCTACTGATAAATTCATCTTGCTGGCAGAATTTCTGTTTTTTAACCTAATGTGTGATTTTGTTGTCCTTCCAGGCAGCATTCACGCTCCTCCTGGGTCCCTTCACCTTCTTCAATGTGCAGAAGACCAAGTATCTTCAGATCATGACGTCCCTCATGAGATGGATAGGTGAGTCTTGGCAGAGGCTTGGCCACCTTTTTACCATTGATGGAACCTGAGTCACGCCACTGACGCTTTTCTTTGGCAAGATCTTCTTGTTTGGAAGCAAGTGCATGTCAAAACAACCTCTTTGAGGACAATTGTGCAGGCCTAATAAATCTTTGAGGAGAAAGGTTTCGTTTCTTATGAAAACAAAACAAATTGTTCTCAATCAGACATGGCTGCTAAATGATGTGTTAGTCTGGTTTGCGTGAGGGGCAGAAGAGGTTTGACAGAGTCTCCTGTCTGGGTGCTGCCTGTGATACCCACCAGGTGGAAGTTTCTCATTCTCACAGCAGATGCACAACAGGCTTTGGACAATCTTTGTTTTTATCTGAGAACAAAATGCATTTCTGTCAGACTTCCACTCTTAGTTTTATGACCTACTTGCATTTATTTTCCTGGGTCTTCCTTTATGGTAGGATGTGCTGCATTGGAAACCCCCAAACCATTGTTTGTTGTCCTTGGGAAGTCCTGCTCCTGTGAGTTCTTTCCAAAATATTGCCAAGAACTTCTGGGAAGACAGATCATTCCCTTAAGGGAAGTAAGACATCACTCCTTTTTTTTTTTTTTTTCCCCCCAATGCCTTTGTCATTCAAAGATGCAGCTGCCTCACGTCTGGCTTGTGTGTGTAAATGCCCTTAAAGGCTGAGAGGTGTGTGTGGGTTGTGGAGGTTTATGTTCAGGTTTGTCTATTTTTGTGTCAGCTAGACGGAGTGTCTGATACTCAGGGCTAATAAAGAGCGCTTCTGCAGGTTAATGACCAGCATTTCTGCAGGTTAACAGTCTCCTGGTGTGTGAATCCAGACCATTCAAGCACAGAATTAGCTGTGTTTATACCTATCACTGGAATAAGAAGGAAAACTGCTTCTCTAACTATTTCCCATTACACACATACTCTTGACCTGACTGCAGCTGAGTATTGTCCCTTCTGTGTGAACTCATCCTGTTTGGAAAGTGGCTGGCAGTCACTGCAGAGGAATAGAGATCCTCTGTTCTTGAGAGTTTCTGAGATGGGGTTAAGCAGTTGACACCCAGGAAAATTAAGTTGGATTTCAAGCTCTCAAGTCTCAGATGTTGAGCAGTTTGAGTTAATAAATCCTGACTTTGGCTGGTGTGAAAATCCTGAATGCCTGTTTTTCTCCTTTGTTGTCTGAGCACATGAAAGGTTTGAAAGGCCCCCCCCTGTTCTTCAGAGTAAGAGGTTATCTCATTAAGGGGTACTAAAGGAGATGAGGAAGTTTTGCGTTCTTTTTTTTATATAAGAGTGAACTCTGCTCAGCTGACTGGCCTGTTTCCAATCACCCTGCCTCCTCTTTCCTGGTAAAGACATCAGTCAGACCTCATCCTGTCTCTGTGACAGCCTGATGCCTGCCTCATCTGCCACTGGTTTCCCTTTAGCCAGCCCCTTCCAGTATGAGGACTGCTAAACCTTGGCATGATGGCAGAACTGTTCCTCTTTTTCATCGCTTGATGAAGAGGGATAAAGGCAGTGTTTGGAGAAGTGTAGGGGAAATTCATGCTTTAGCCTGATTGATTCCTGCGTCAGCACGCTGGGGAACAGCTGCCCCAGATAATGATAGTTAATGACCCTGACAGCACCTCAGTGGCTACTTAGAAGAACGGATTCCGTATGTGTACAGTGAGGGATAGATTTATTGGGAAAGACGATTTATCAAAAAGCCATGTGATGCAGGGAGCAGAGAAAAGCTCTTGCTGCAGATCCCCGGGTAAGGATCAATCCCGTACTGCTGAGATTTGTCAAGCTGGCTTCTCCCATGTCCTCACATCCCTGTGTCCCCTCCTCCGAAAGCGGGGCTGTGAGTTAAACACAGGTTGGTGCTTAGAGAGCTTAAATCCTAAAGAATGGTCTTGGGTAGTGTTTTGTGGTTTTCGGGACTTTTCCTGCCTGTGTGCCCATGGCCAGATGTGAACTCTTTGTCCTGGTATAAACTCTGCCTTCCCTTCACCTTCCTTGGGATGGTTTTAGCCATGTGGTGCTGAGGGTGGTTCTGCAAAGCACTCTGAGCGGCAGAGCAACACTGGAGCTTCCCGCCTACTTGTTTGTTGTGCTGGGGAAAAAAACCTTCCCATGTGGACAGTGGATGATTCGGCTTACCTGTGCTCATTGGCTTGGTGTGGATGATGCTTTGCCTCATGATTCGAAAAAACAAAGCCTCCCTGAGCTGGGAGGTCAGTACAGACTTTGCAATGTGCCTACCGCACACACCCTTTCCCCCAGCCCTGTGGAAAGTCCCTGGATTTCAGAGCAGAAGAGGCTGATGTAAAGCAGCACTGCCCCAGGTGTACTGGTGATTCAGATGATAGCGGCTGAGAGGATGGTTCTTGGCAGCAGAGAGAGCTAGCTGTGTGTGAAGGTCATTTCTGCTGGTGCTTGTAACAGTGTCAGCCTCGCCTTTGAAAGTTGCTTTCCCTCTTTCTCCTGATCTAAGTGATAATCAAATGTCACCAGCCTCTTCCAGAGCCTTGTGCTCATCACAAGCAGCACATTGGCTATCAAAGCCTACAGCAGGCTCTTTCCACACCTCATAGATAAAAAAAAAATCATTCTCTCCCTGAAAAATAGGCTTAAACATTGGGATCTGAGCTGGAAATTAAAAATGGGACAGTTCAAAGAATGTGGAGATGTTCCAGGGATCAGCCCTTCATCTGGCATCCTCCCAGGATAAGGGACTAAGCCAGGACAGGCACCTCTGAAGCCTCTAAAAGGAGAAAGTTGAAAGAGGAGCTTGCAAGCCCAAGTGTAGTGCTGCTTGAGAGCCCAGACAGATGGGCTCTCCTTGTCTGGGCCTGTTGATCACGGACAGCTCATCTGGAAAGAAGGCTGGCATGGCAAGGCACTTCCCTGCCAGGACTGATAGGAGCACAGAGGGTGGATCTGTGTCTCCAGGTGGAGTGGGGCTGGTGGCAGAGAGGGCTTCCAGAGGAATCGAGCTGTTGCCAGTCGTCTGAAGAGTAGCAGCTTACACACTTGGCTGCAGAAGTGATTGTCACTTGGCGTGGGTGAGTGCCAATGGTTAAATTCAGTGCAGCAGTTGGTGCTTGAACTGCTGGCCTTATCCTTGCTTAGAGATCTCTGTTCTCCAGGAGCTGGCAGGTGTTGGCTGCCCAAGTTCTCATCCCTTTCCTAATGCAGAAGCTCCTCAGGTTGTTTTGTCAGTCTTTTGCAGGTGCCTAAGCTGCCTTGGGAGATGGAGCACAGGCACCCTAAGGGGTGCAACAGGGAGCCTGCCTGCTGTGCTTCCCTGCAGAAAGGGCCGGTCATGAAAAACCATTTGTTTTAAATCCTGGCAGTGGTGCTTACAGTGAAGCCTTCTTTTAATTTGTAGTTAGACCCTTGTTGGCTCACCCAGCTCAGTGGCCATGGGAGTACCAATGGTTCCCATGGGGTGAGAAGGGTCCTTCCCCAAAGTGTAATTCCTTCCTTCCGTTCAGCTCCCTTCCACCTCAGCCTTGGGAAAGTGTGGAGCTGTTCTTGGGTCAATTCCTTTACCAGTTTTGGAGCCTGTTTCCAGGTCTCTTACAAAGTTATTTGAGCAGGGCTTCCTGCAGAAGGCTAAAGCAACTAAGCTGTCAATAAATTAGAGCTGATGGTATTTTCAATTCTGCTGTTTGGACACTTTTTTTTTTCTGGAGGGTTTAAATCTATGGTGCCGATAGATTGCTCCCTAAAGAGACTTGATTATCTTGCTGATTTTTTTTCCCTCTCATTTCTTCAATCCTGATGAAGTGGGTGCTGTTAGGGGTGAGCTGCTGAAGGGCACGGTCCAACAAGAGGGACTGAGCCAGATGTGTTCCATGCACCTCTCAAAGCAGAGGGGACAGAGCTCGCTGGGGCACAGCCCTACCTCTTTATTATTGGATACTATTGGATAAAAACTGTCTAGCAGCATCATGGGATAGGATATGGATTAGGAAAGATAACAAAAGGACAGAGCTTGGTGGAGCTCAGCAGCAAACATTGGGTTATTGTGTATTAAGCTGCTAACCCGATTATTTGCAGCCTGTTGCAGCCCGAGATGTCCAGCTCTATAGGTGAGGACTGCTGGCTTTAAAGACATTGGTAGTGTGATTATCACTGCTGTTATTAAATTGTCTCTGCCAAATGTTCCCAGACAGCTCCCATGTGAGGCTCGTGCTCTTTGTGCTGCTTGTGATGCTGTATTATAGTTATTAGAAAGTATTGTATTTTAATGAAGAGGTAGTTTATAGAGCAATAAACTTCTGGGTTTGGTTGAACAGGCTCAGTTTTCTCTCCCTGTTGGATCACACCCCATCTATTCAAGTAAATGCAGCCCTTGAGACAGAGCCTTCCCAACCCTGCCCAAACAATGATCTCACAACTACATGCCCAGGAATAAAATCTCTTCCCTTGTTCTTTCCCCCGGTCAGTAAGGTGGAGGGAAAGCAAACAAGAATTGCCAGAAAGTCTGTGTTAAGCCCTTTTTTTCTCCATCCCATCTCTTTCCAAGATACTTGGTAGAAGGCTTCTGGGGAAGAAACTAGGAAAGGGCTCTCCAGAGCATGCTAGTGGGGCTGACTTTCTATATCTGCTGGTTTCTCTGGTAGTTCAGCTCTTTCCACCAGAGCCCTGCTCTTTACAGCACTGCTCTGTGGAGAGCTGGTCTCAGACCACCTCACCTTGCCAGCAGCCCCAGGTAACTGTGACTGCCATCCTTAGCAGCAGAACTATCTGTGCTGGAGTTGATTCAGTGCAGAAACCTGGAGTCACTGTGCTGCATCCCTTCAGCTGCTGAGACAGAATTACAGGGGAGGCTGATTTAGGAGCGTGTGACAGTTACCTGAAGTCCTGCATTTCCAGTTTTCTGCTGAGAAATTAGTCTGCCAGTGCCCACAGTCCTCAAGGTGGGTGGCCTCTTTTCAGATCAGAAATGAAGCTTTCTGCAAATAGGTTAAAGAGGGATCATTGTGATCTCTGCCCCTCTCCTTTCACACTGCAGGGCGTACGGGAGGATGAGGGAATTGGACTGTAAATCAGGACACTGTTGCATGTTCATTCTGACAAGCTGCTTCAACAAAGTTACTTCATGTTCTTATATCCCTTTTGGAGCAGATGAAGCTCCTGCCAGAGCCCAGGGTAAATAATTCACTAAGAGAAGTGAATATATTTATGAAGAGTTAGTTAAAATGCTGTGCTTCTGTCATGCCTGCTCTTGGAATTGCCAGCTGAGGAGCTCATTTCAGTGCTGTTTGTGGGGGGCAGTGGGGTGAAGCAGTGCCTGTGTAAGGAAAAGAGCCTTGTGAGCTTCAGATGCAGATGGAGAGTGATCTGCAGTGCTGGACGGGACCACTGAGATCCTGCCTGAGGAGCTGATGCTCCTGAAAAGAGCATTTTATTCAGGCAGCAGGAGACACTGATGGGTCTGAGAGCTGAAGAAGGGGAGCTGGAAACGTAAGGACACATTCAACCCTGTGAAAGGGTCTGGATGATGGTGCCCACGCAGGTTTTCAGAGTGGGGCTGTGGCATGGAAAGCTGTTCTCTGTTCAGAGTGGGTGTTGGTGGAACAAGATGATAAAAAACTTTGCTGTGTAGGGCCCAAGGCAGGATGGGCGAGATGTGGCTAAGTCTGCAGAACACCTGGATTTCATGGGTGCTCTGCAGGCCAGTGCTTTCCAAAGCATGCACAGCCATAGTTCAGGCTCACAGTGATACCAAATGTGTATTATTCCTTTCTCTCAGAAGAGTAAATTCTGACATGGACAGAGAAGTGACTGTCAGAACGAATAGGCCACGCCAGCAGCAGAGCTGAGAGCAGAGTCCTGGCTGCAGAGGTTTTATGATGCTTCTGCCAAAGGTGACCGGCGGAGAGAGGACCATAAACTACGTGGGTAATTTTCCACCAGAAGCAAACAAGCCTCGCTGGCTGCTCTTTCCTTCCCATATGTTGAGAAAAAGCATCTGTGATAAACACCCGAGTGCAGAGCTATTTTTCTCCCTGTGAACTGTTGCTGGTGTGCGGATGTCTGTGGGACCAGCTGATGTGGGCTGAGATGGGGCAGCTACACTGGTTTCATGGCAGGAGTTGTTACCCTGGTTGGGGAAGCTACTTGTAAATCTGGGTTATGGTATTGCAAGCCTGATGAAGAAAAGCAGGGAAATTATGCCCTTAGAGCAGAGAAGCTCCACTGAACAGCTTTTGGCTGCCAAAAAGTCCTGGTAGTACTTTTTTAAAGGAGTTTCCCTTTGTGAAGGAAAGGGGCTCCGCCTGGCCCAAGGCAGCAGTGTCTGAGCTGCCTGCAGCAGGAGCGAGCCAGGCCTGGGCTATTGGAGGTGCCTGAGAGGCTTTTTCTTGCCTTCTTGGTAAGCTGTGTCACACTTCTGTGTATGAGCAACAGTCCCCTGCCAGGTGGACCCTGCCTCAGGCTTTGGAGCAGGGAGGGTAACATTGTCCCTGCAAGTCCCTGCTCTCCATTAGAGGAAGGAGCCACAGTGATGTTCCACAACTTTTGCTCATACCTTTCTTCTGGGAAGCAATTTCCCTCCTCTTTTCCGTCTGACGTCTCTCTCCAGAGAATTGCTGTCTTCCATGAACTTATCCATCATGCTTCCCCACAGTCTCTGCACTCATAAATCCTTCATCTTCCTAGAGATGGTGTTTTAGGCTCTGTCATTGTCAAATCTGATCCTTAACTACTCCAGCTCCCACATCTGATGGAGCAAACCTGATTTTTGTGTTACCTCTTTACTATCAATTCATATAGAAACCCCCTCTGAAGGTTGGAGAAATTAATCAGTTGCTGCTCTGGAGTTTATGGAGAACTAGAGGTCATGAACAAGTGGCAGGATATAGCTTCTGCAAAAGAAACTGGCTAAATGAGTTTTAAATTTAAAAATCAATGTCTTAATTTCAGATACTTTGTTCTGCCAGCATGTTGAACTCCAGCTGTGCTTTAATACTTCAAATGCCACAGGATCCAGAATGCCTGGTTGTTCCAGAGCTGCAGTGGGCTCTTCAGCTTGCCCAAATCACTGCTGGAAGGCAGCTGGCTCTGAGAAGGGGCACCAACATCCTAGAAAGACATCAGCAGCGCAGTAGACAGCACAAGTGTCAGGTGGGGATGCAGAAGGTAGGGCTGTCTTGACGTGCTCCTGGGCCGTTCAGTGTGTACAGAGCAGATGCTCCTGTTTTTATGCCCTTTCTATGAAAGAGCTGCCTAATGTTAAACTAAATACGTTCCTCTGTTTAAGAGTGGCCTGCTGTGTTTTGACTTGATACAGGATTGAGGTGGGGAAATAATCTTCCCCTTTCCGAAGAGACTGGGTTTAGGAAGCTCCTGAAAACTTCTTCCTCTTGGAATCCATCATGCTGCTTAATGTATGAAAAGGGAAGCAAGTGGCGTGCACTGGGATAGGGTGATCCATTATCATTATTTCCTGGCATATTGATTCTCTGCTTGGACAGGAAAGCTCTGTCACACGGTCAGCCAGCGGTGACGGATGGCCCTGCCACAAACGAGTCGTGGCACCAGCTCAGACAAATGGCTGGGGGGTAGGGGAGCAGCCAGGCGTGGGGTGGCTGCACACCACTGCCTCTCTGGGTGTAGGGAGAGGGCTGGAGAAGATGTGAACATCTCACAAATACCATGTCTTGCAGGGATGCAAGCGGGGGGTTAACCCGGGAGCTCATTCTGAGCATCAGTTCTTGTAGGAACCTACCATGACAGGGGAAAAAAATGTGTTTGAGGCTTGGACTTATTTTCTTTTCTGCAATAGCCTTTCTGCAGAGAGATGAAGCTCATGTACAAACACCATTTTTCATTTACAGAGGTGTTTTCTCTGACTCTGTAAAATGATCCTTAAACTCAGAATGGCTAAATTATCTTCACTGCTTCTCTGCAGCTCTGTTATGTTTCTATCAAAATGCACAAAAATGTATTTCTTAATATCCCCAGACTCCCATATTTCCCAAACTGTACTACTTTGGACGTCTGCTCATCCATATTCATCCTTACTTCACCTGCAAGAACCAGAGCAGAACTGCCCTGTCTCTGAATCAACATCATCTGAGTCAAGCAGGAGAGGCAGCAGGGGCTGACTGCAAGGTCTGCTTTATCTGAGAAGTGCATTTGTTCCTCAAATAGTGAGGGGAGCAAAGAGAGTCTTCAAGAGAGGCAGTTGGATGGTTGGGATGAGATTCATCACAAGTTTTCCTTTATGGTCTACCCCTCTTTATTTTTTTCCTCAGGTTCACTTAGATCCTTCACTAAAAATTATGCTCGAACATCTAGGGGAGACAAGATGAGACAAGAGGTGGCCTCTGTGCCTTGCTGACTGCCAAGCCTGTGGTGTGGGGGCTTGGAGTGGGTTCAACACTGGAAAAATCAGGACAAGCAAAGTCCTTGATTGCTTTTTAAGCATTTATATAAAACAAAGCTTAAAGCAAGTTTCTCATGTAACCAACTAACAATCCATGGTGCCATCACTGTCAGCCTTGCTTTGTGGCTCTGGGTGCTGTTGATCATGGTGTCTGAAGGTGTTTCACCCCTGGGGCACGTTGCTTGTGTCCGCTGTTCTGTGTGGAGAGGAGCACATCAAGGGGTTTTTTTGTGAATCCATGTCTTACTTCACCAGGATCGTTGTGGTGAAGGAACGTTGTTGGACAACTGTAGGTGACATGAAATAGTGTCATGTGACTGTGCCCTCAGCCTGCTGTCCCGGGTAGGGGATGTGAGCAGGAGCTTTTTGTGTGCCTGAGGATCCTGTGCTGCCTCTTTTCTGCTCAAAGCTGCCTGTCAGTCAGCCTGTCATCTTCTTTTCATTTTGACTTATCATCCAAACCATATCTAGGTTTCAGAGTTTCATTTTTGGGCTTGCCTCCTCTCAGGGACAGAGAGATAAATTTGACATGTAAGTGTTTTAGCTCTCCAGTTCCAGGAGTGAGGAACTCTTCTGCTCCAGGGAGTGAGAGAAAACAACGATGGGGCAGGGCTTTTGTTGTCCTCTCTGAGGCTGGAATTGTGCAGGGGAGGTTTCCAGTTTACCCAGCACCATTTCTGTCAAGGATTGTGCATCTGCAGAGCACCAGTGCTCAGGCAGGGGGAGCAGAGCTTGCCTTGTTGGAAGCAAAACTAGTTTGGATCTTAGTATTGGATCCTTACTCCTTCTAATTTTAATAAATTTCTGAAATGCATATTTAATGAAAAACAAATGTATTAAATTCTAGTTGCTTAAGCCAAAGACCATCCATCATTTAGAGAATCCACAAGAATTCTGTTTGTTCAGTGTTCTCTGCCAGAAAAGCACATGCCAGGGCAGAAGAGAGCCTGTGGGAGATGCTCCAAGGATGGGGTTCCCCTGAACTGGTCAGGGGAAAGTGGGGCTTTGAGCCAATGGTGAGAGTGCGTTTGGGGGATGGAAATAGGTCCCTCGTCACCGTGTTGAGCAGAGCATGAGGAGATTCACTGTCTAGCATGCAGGGAAGAGGTGTGAGACTTCTGAGTCACATCTAGGCCAGACACAGGAGCAGCTCAGGATGGGACTGCAGAGCCTGACCACCTCTCCCAGGCAAGAAGGAAAGGAACAGTCTCAGCACATTTCCAGAGCTGCCCAACCTGCTTTGTCTTATTACTCAGGGCATCTTCTCCTCTTCCTTGTAGCCCTGCAGCCCCAGGGAGTGCAGCGATGTCACATCACCTGGAACACAGCTTTTTCTGGCTCTCTTGCTGAGCAGATATGGCTGGCAAGCATCTCCCCTCCGGGGAGCAGTGGGGGAGGCACAACAACCGTACCCATGTTCACAGTGCCCCTCACTTGCTGGGCTTGAGTGAAGGCCAGGGGAATTGCACACCCACAGAGCACTGAGCTGATGCCTTCCACAGCTCTCTGTGACTGCCCTTGGGGGAGGAAACAGAGCCTAGCACTCCCAAAACGACCTGGCCTCGTGGTACCGTGAAGGAATGGGTCTGCTGCCATCAGTCTGGTGTTTAGGGAGGGCTGGTGGATGTGCCCTGTCACTGGAAAACAGTTGGAAGCCGGAGGTTTCCTGAGGCAGCACAGGATGAAATGCAGTGTGTGGCTTGGGAAGGGTTCAGCATGGAGCTGGTGTTTGCTGCAGGAGAATGTGAATTCCTGAGAGAAGGTTTTGGAGAGTGCTGGGGGTGTGTGGGAGGCAATGTTCAGTGAGGTTAATCTGATCTTGCTGGGCACAAGAGAGGCAGCATTCATTAACTGATCTGTAACTATCCTCCCTAGTCCCATCCCTGGCAGGGATTCCCATCTCCAGCTGCCTGTGGTGGGGAGCAGGACTGGGCACAGAGCACACCGGTGGCCTCGTCACCCCATGGTGAGCCTGCCCAGCTCCTAGCACTGGGGCCAGCCTCCTGTGGACTTGGACTGTGCACTGCTCTGTTTAATTCCTCTGGATTTATATTAATGGCATTCAAAGTTGTCTGTAGTAGTTGTCTCAGCATTTTGTTGATTTTTTCATTACCTGATAATTCACGGCTCTGTTCCTGTGCCTCAGACTGGTGCAAGGACAGCTCTGTGCAAGCCACAGTGGCCCACCCATTGCAGCACCAGACTGTAAATCTCAGTGCTTGCTGCCCTGCCAGACAGGTCCTTTTCTCCCCATTGCTTGTTAACTCCAGCAGTTGATGATCATCTTTCCCACCTTGATGCAATTTTTGTGACACCAGAATTAGTTTTCTGCTGGTTTTATATGCCATGCTAGAAATGAGAGTCTCACAGTAACTGCTTTGGCTCAAATTTCCACCCTCAGAGTAATAGGGGCATTAGCCCAATCTCCTCAATTCATTTTGTCCCTGGCACGTTGTTATTTGTAATAAGCTTTGTAAAATGTTGTTAGGCTTTTTCCTGACAATAGTGAAGGGTAGACGAGCAGACTTTGTGTCTCGAAACGATGAATTTTAATAGCAGTCTTTCAGTGCTGCTTTAGTCCCGTCCAGACTGGCTTCTCCACCCTGGGATTAGCTACAGACAGCCTGTTCCTCCTGCCCAGGAAATGGCTGGCTAGTTCTTGCTCCATCATGCTTGACAGATCCCAGAGATAGGAAAGCTTGGTAGTAGCTGCTGCTCCTGTGCACATAGGGGAGGTCTTGAAAACATTATTCCCGTTGCAAATGTGTAGGAATATTACTGGGGTTGACTGGAGCCAAGTCAGAGCTCAGACATCTCTAAGCCTTTTTTAAATGGTGATATTTAACCAGTGTGTGTGTGGCAGAAGCATGCATGGACTGAAATCCTTGAGGGCTTCAGGTTCACCAGCCATGTCAGCCTTCTGCTTCCGAAGGGCTGTGGGCAGCCCTGTGCTCTTGGGGTGGGAGGGTGAGTCCCTGTGAGAAGGAGACTGGAGGGAGATGCCTGAGCCCATTCCCTTATCTGCTGACTGGCACTGACAGCAAATCACGATTAATTCCTGTGCACCTCGCCTTTGATGTAGCACCCTCAGATAAGGTGGTACATCAAAGAGATAAGGAGATGCTCTTGCTTAGCAGGAGAGAGCTGGTGCCAAGGCTACCAGTGCAATGGGAGGAGGGTCATGGGGAGTGCGGGCCTGGACTTGACCTGAGACCTTTCTCTCTCCAGCTTTCATCCTCATGATTATTCTGGCCCTCATCCGCATCAGCAGAGGCCAAGCTGAAGGGCACCCGTCCATGGCCCAGCTGTCAGGCATCCGCAATCTGTTTGGGGTGTGCGTCTACTCCTTCATGTGCCAGCACTCCCTGCCATCCCTCATCACCCCCATCTCCAAGAAGAAGCACGTCAACAAGCTCGTGCTGCTCGATTACATCCTGATCCTGGCGTTCTACAGCCTCCTGTCCTTCACTGCCATTTACTGCTTCCGCAACGACACCCTCATGGACATGTACACGCTCAACTTCACCAACTGCGAGATCATCAGCGTGGCCTTCATTCGCTACTTCCTGGGCCTCTTCCCGGTCTTCACCATCAGCACCAACTTCCCCATCATTGCAGTGACCCTGCGCAACAACTGGAAGACCCTTTTCCACAGAGAAGGGGGCACCTACCCGTGGGTGGTGGATAGGATTGTCTTTCCTGCCATCACGCTGATTCCCCCAGTGCTGGTGGCTTTCTGCACCCACGATCTGGAGTCCTTGGTGGGGATCACGGGAGCCTATGCCGGGAATGGGATCCAGTACCTCATCCCAGCTTTCCTCGCGTACTGCAGTCGGAAAGACACTCAGCTGGTCTTCGGCAGCGGGACGGTGAACAAGCACCTCTCCCCGTTCCGGCACACCTTCTGGATTGTGTTTGTGCTCATTTGGGGCTTCTCTTGCTTCGTGTTTGTGACTGCAAACATTGTCCTGAGCGAGTCAAAGCTCTGATGAGGGTTAGCAGCACACTCCCTCTGGAGCTCCAGAGATTCCAGCATTTCAGCTCCCCCTCTGGAACTGTGCAGTGAGGGGGAGAGGCATATGAAGGGAAGTTTCCTGGCCATTGGCTGGGTGACACAGACTTTCTTCACTCCACTTTGGGTGTGGATGGAATGGACTCAGCCTTGTTACAGTTCTGGTTCTCAGACAAAGCCTTGGGGCTGAGCCCTTGGCAGCCTGCACCGTTAACCCGTGTCCAGCCATTCCTGCCTTTGGTTCTGTCAGAGCAGCACATTCTCTGTCTGTCCCTCTGTGGCTCTCTGTGGGCTGCAGGTCTCAGCACACAGGAGAGAGACAGCCTTGGCTGCTCACTTCACTAATCACTAAATGTCCCTTCTCCCAAAGGCAGGAGTGTGCTGTGCAGAATTCAGCAGGAGTTTGGGAGAACTGAGTCTCTTCTTTCTGCTGAGACTCCTTCAGACCAACTTCCTGCACCAGCTGAAGGAAAAAATTAGGGTGGAAATAGACCTAATTCAGAAGGAAATAATTTTGTGCTGTTACATTTTCTTTTTCTAGAAGCATTATCATGTTTGTGCACATTGCCTGGGATCGGGGATCTTTTGTTTAGAGCTGGATTTCTCCAGCCTGGGAGTTTACATTCACACTTCCATCCTGTTCTCCTGTGCTGTGGCAGCCCAGTTGGGCAGAGCAGTGCCCCTCTGCATGCAGGGATACAGCTCTTCCCACCGGAAAGGAAATCAGCCTTGCTTCCCTCAGCGCTGGCACGCGACTCGGAGCTTTCCACTGGCAGAGCCCTTCTCCCTCTCTCAGCTTTGCCCGGGGCTGGTAGAAGCAGCCGGGCCCTGACTCCAGCGGCCGGGATCGGGATCGGCGTGGGCTGGGGAGGTGCTAATTACCCAGTCCTGACACGCGAGAGGCTCCGGCTGTGCACACTGATGCGTTCCCGGCTCCCGCGCTGGGTAATTAGCCTTGAAACAAGGTGGGTGTTAACTCAGGGGAATGAGCCGGTGCCAGGAGGAAGCGGCTGTGCCCTGGCTCAGCCCTGCCTGCAGCAGCAGAGCTCCCGAAACAAGGGAGCAAAGCCTGAAACCCTGCTGGAACTGGGCTTGAATTCCCCCTCTTGTCTTTCTGCACAGGGTTAAGGTGGGCTTTGTGCTGCTCCTGCTCTGCTTCCCTGGGAATTGGGCTGCTCCTACCTTAGGCAGCTCTAGGTGAGTCTCTGCCTTTAGGATGACTGTGGTCACTATAACACCACACTTTGTCACCAGGTCCTGTGCTCAGAAGCCCTTGGGCACAGATCATACAGGGTTTCCCGACAGAAGGAAAAACTTTAAAAGTTTTCACCTGAACCTTTTTAACCCCCCTGTTATCAAAGCAGGTTCAAAGCCAGGTGCATGTCAGATCCTCCTGCCCTCTGCACTTGCTGCAGTATTAAATGTCATCGCTCACTAAAGCAGGCTTTGAACTGCAGCTCTTTTTAATCAAGCTCTGTTTTCAAGTAGGACTTTCTGGTTTCCATATGACCTGAAGTGCTCCTCCTGGGGGAATGTGCAAGTACCTGGAGCTGTATAAAACCACTTCATGGCTTTTAAAGCAAAACCCTGCACCTCTCGAGCCTGAGCACTGCCACGGTGTCCTTGCCGAGCTGCCTGGAGAGAATCTGGAGGGACTGCTTATCTTCTCTCCAGCTTGATCCTAAACAGGCGTTGACAGCCCTTGCTAGTGAGTTTAAACATCCCCAAGTGCTCCTGGGAAGCCGATGTGGCATCTTCAGTACCAAATTAGGAAGGTATTTTACAGGTAGCTGGTGCTGGTGCCTCGTTTAGGAAGCAGTAGTTTGGAGGGCAGATTCATGGGGCAGCCGAGCTGGGAGCCACCTGCGTGGCAGCTGGGGGCTGGGCAGAGCTGGAGGGAGGAATTGAATGCTGATGAAATGAGCCTTTGGAAGCTGGAGAGGCTGAGGGAGCCGTTCCTCTGCACGAGTGTGCAGGTGTGGGTTCATGGAGGGGCTGAGGGCTGCCTGCCCTGGGCTGCCCCTGCTCTGCAAGGCCCTTGCCTCAGCCCCTGCCCTCCACGTGCACATTTCAGTCTCTTGCCTTCACATTTCGTTGCAGCCAGGGAACAGGGCTGTTCCGTGTTATTGCATCTCCTCTCACCCTCCCTTCCCTTCTCAGGGCTGCCCCACTGAGGGGGGAAGGGAGGGACCCCAGCCTGGCACCCTTTTTCCTGCCACCTCTTACATTTAAAGATGTGCCTTCTCTTCCCTGGCCTGTGTGTCCCCCTCTCCCCCTCAACACAGTGTGTGACAGTGACTTCTGAGGGGCTGCACCTCCAAGAGCTGCTTGGATCCAGGTTTTGGGTGCAGTGGCACACTGAGGGCTCGTGTTCCAGCCCCAGCCTTTGCTGTGGTACCTTACTGGGAAGGACTTTGCTCCCCAAAGAGCAGGAGTGCTTCTCAGATAAATAACCATGAATTCCCAGACACCTGCTGTCCTTGCGCAGCAGCAAAACAAATATATCCGAGGAATTGGGGTGATTAACAGAAAGAAGCTCTATGGAGGAGAACATTTTTCATATAAAACATGACATAGCAATGCCTTAAAATTTACTGGAGAAAGCAGGAAGGGGATGGTTCAGTGCAGCCAGCACTGGTGAGGGGACGCTGGGTGACCCCACGGTGCAGAGCACGAGCTCTCTCTTCTCGCTCATCACGAAGAAGTCTATTTTTATTTGGCCATTATCAACACTAACAATTCATTATTATGGATTCACACATGATGCTTTGTCCTGACTGTAATTAGTTTTAAAAAAATGGGATTGAAACCAATAAAATGCACATTATACATCTGGTTCAGTCTGACTTCTTTTTCCATCCCTTTCTTCCTTGTGCTTAGGCATGGAGCAGCTATTCCTGGAGGGGATGGCCTTGACGGATGGGGCTGCAGGCCAAGGAGAAATGGCAGGCGGAGAGGCTAATGGAGACCCTCACCTCTTGTCTATTAGCCTCCTGCAACTCTGGGTGCTAGCTGCAAACTCAATTAAAACATCTGTACTTTCCTCTTCTCAATTACGGCTCCTTACACTTAAAGCCAAACAAATTGAATTGCTCCGCTGCCTCGGGCTGCAAAGGCAGTTTCTGCCAGCGAATTTATTATCACCATAAAGCGCAGCTTGATTTATGTTAAAATATTAAAGCAGATCTTTATGATGGAAATAAACACTTTCTGCTGTGATTCTCTCGGAGGACCTCACAAGCAGTGGCGGATTTTGGGGCTTGGGCTGTAAATCTGAGGCCAAACTGGCATCGGGGAGGAATTCAGTCTATTGCAGCACTTGGCCAGGGAAAGAACAACTTTGAGAAGAAGCTTTAGGCAAAGCTTGACCACCACCAAGGAGCTGCGTGTCCCTGAGGGGATTCAGCTGTTCGAAGGTTTGGGGAAAGTGCTCACCAGCCTTTCCCCTGCGGGATCTGGGCCGCCCAGGAGCTGTCAGTGGCTCAGGGAAGGGCGCCTGCTGCAGTGTCTCAGCTGGGGAAGGTTTTGTGCCGCGGCTTTGCCCTGGCAGGAGGCAGGAACCAGGCTGCACCTGCTGCTCCCTCAGGCATCCTTGGATACAGGCATGGCAGCTGTCCCCAGCACCTTCCTGGCCCCGTGTCTGTCCTGGTTTGTGATTTAACGAGTTCCCCCTGCCCTAACCTGAGTCACCATCTCCCCAGAGCAGCACCAGCACGTCCTTGCCATGGGAACCCCTTCCCAGTGGCTGACCTGTGCTGGCCTGCCTTGTTCCCCCTCTCCTCATCAGGATGGGTCTTAGAATGCTGAGCAATGCGGCAGGGACAACAGGACCTGCCATGGTGATGTCACAGCTGGCAGAGGCAGGGGGAGGGTTTGGGGGGACACTGCCTGCCCGCCGCCGTGGGGCTGAGCCCCAGAGGTGGGTGTCCAGCAGTGATCCGGCCATAATTCTCTCTGCATAGCAGCCCACAGCCTCCCGGGGTGTCCCAGGTGCCAGAGCAGGCTGAATTAAAAAGTGATTGATTAGACAATTTCACCAAAAAGAAATAATATCCCTCAACGTCTGTTAAACACTAAATTACCCAGCCCCTCTTTGGAAAGCCTAGCCAGAGGGTGCTTCCAGACTGCTGCTTCCCTGAAGGTTTGTCCCTGGTGCATCGAGGAGCAGGGAAATGCTGCAGGAGTGGCTCAGCCCTTCCTTGGTCCTTGGGGGGGGTCACAGATCCCACCTGCTCTGGGCTGATTGTGCGCCAAACACCTCCTTTCCCACCAGTGCCCAGCGCCTGGCACCAGGAATGGGAGAAAAACTGCGCTTTTCCATCCCAATTAGCATGTAAAGATGATTATGCAAATGCAGCCATGGTGGCCAGGGACCTGGGCATTCACATGGGGCACCCAGAATAGCCCTGGCGCTGACACCCAACCCTGGGGCCACCTCTGCTGGGAGCACCCCCTGCACCCCATCTGCCCTGTCCCTCACTGTCCTCAGCCTCCTGCAGCAAAGCCCTTCAATAAAACATGAAGCAGCTCCATTTGGCCTCTGCTGAGTCACCAGGGACATCACTAATTAATTTAAAACGTGGGTTGGGGATCTTTGATACTTATTTTTTTCCCTTTTCTGCTCCCCTTTGCTGTCACAGCCCCAACCCCAGCTCAGGTTTGACTGCAGCTGTGTGTGCTGGCTTCCTTGAGCCAGAGAGCCACAATTTGAGGGAAAGTTCCCAAAGCCACACTGGAGCTTCCCGGAGACCAGCCTGTCACCCCAAAGGACACCTGGGACACTCAGCTCGAAGAGCTGCCCCGAGTGAATGGGTGCCATCACCTGGGGCAGCCTGGATGAATACCCTTCTCTTCAACTGGATTTATTTATTTATGGCCTTTATTTATACACCAGCACCTCCCACCCTCGCCAGGAGGCTTGGAGGGGCTGCCAAAGCAATTAAGAGACAATTGCGATGATAAATAAGTAAAGGGAATTAAAGCGCCGGCACCAGCGTGTGATGGCAGCCAGGCTGGGGGATGGAGGACTGGCTGGATTTAACTCCAGACAGATGGATGGATGGATTGGCGGACAGATGGATGGACAGCCAGATACTGCCAATGCTTTTGAGCCTGGACCACACGTGGCTGGACCCTTCTGGACTTCCTCGGGGCTTTGCAGCCGTCCCTGGGGCAGGGCTGAGTGTCCCTGAGCTGTCTCTGCCATCGTGCCCTCGCTGTTACCAGCCCCGGCTGCTCGGTGGCTGCCAGCAACCACCGGGAAAAAAAAAATAAAAATAAGCTCTAGAGCAGGTTCCTGGGGAGACGTTCATGGGGGAAGGCAATGCCAAACCAGCTGGGAAGAGGGGCTGAGGGTTGGCATTTCCCTGGGACAGCCTGCCAGCCGGTCACGGGCACCTCTGTGTAGTCCTGGTGCTGCTCTGGGATGGGGCTGGAACCGTCCAGCAGAGCTGCAGCCCCGGGCCCCGGAGCCTCAATTCCCGTTTCCCAAAGACCCTCTCCCCTGCCTGGGGCTGCCTGTGAGTCACGGCCGCCTCTGCTCGCGCCCCAGGCCGGCAGCGAAAGGGCTGTGTCAGACGTACATGAAGAGAAGAATTAAACCCGGCTCATCTATCACACCTGATTTATGGTTCCATCAACCTGGGAAGGTAGGAGGAATTTTTCCCTTTCTCATTCCCCGCAGCACACCTTCCCGGGGCTGCTGTGCCGAGCTGGAGATCCCCGCCAGGCTGCCGTTTGCAGCCGTGACAGCATCACTCCCTGACCCGAGCCCAGAGCCACGGGTGCCCAGCACCCCAAAACCTGAGCAGGGGGCAGGAACCCCAGTGCTCGGCTCCAGCCTCTGCACAGGCTGACGGCTCCAATTACTCCTCAGGGCAATTGCCATTTTCCCTTTCCAGCTTTCCTTTGCTGGTGGGACGAGCCTGTGCCGCGGCTCAGCACTAACGGGACACGGACGGGGAAGGAGCGCACGGGACCACGAATATTCACGGGAACCCATGATGCCAAGGGCAGCCCCGGAGGATGGAAGAAGGGTCCCCAGCCAGCTGGAAATGTCTTTTTAATGACCTGGACATGGTGTTTCGAGTCCCTTTGAATGAAACCAAAACGTGACAGCAAAACGGCGGCGATGCCTTTGGCGTCCCCGATGCCAGCCCTGCCCGTGGGGAGAGCCCGACCCAGCATGTACCAGCCCTTGCCAGGCTGCTCCGACTCCCCCAAAGAGCGCACCGGGACCCGCCGAGCCGCTTGGAGCATCCCGCTGCCGGCGGTGCGGGACCCCGGGAGGCCGGAGCCCGGCCGGGAGCCGCTGGCTGGCCCGTGGGGACACCCGGGCAAAGGGCAGGCAGAGGGGTGCGGACACCCCCACTGCCGCCCCATCACACCTCCGACTCCAGGCTGGAGACCCGCCGCCAGGACCCGCCGGCGCAGGGACTCGCCACCCCGCGGGTCACCAGCGGGTCCCTCCTCTCCGCCCCCACCGCCCGCAGCAAGGCCAGCTCCCCGCGCCTCCCACAGTCTCTGCAGGCGCTGTCCCAGCGCCCCGACCCCCGGTCACACGGGTGCACGCCGGGGTGCTCCCGGGGCGGCGGGGACCCCCGCGAGAGGTGTCCCGCGTAGAGGGGCAGGTTGACGTAGGAGTTCATGCAGGCGTGGGGCGCGCACGCCGGCACGGTGGCGGTGGCACGGGGGTTTTGCCGGCAAGCCTCCCGGTAGGACGGCAGCCTGGTCACGGGCGAGCGCGGTGGCAGCCGGCCAGCGGCCTGCGGGC